>JAAGKR010002386.1:11066-95672 GCA_011419295.1 Clarias macrocephalus
CCCCCCCCCCCCCCCCCCCCCCCTCTCTGTGGAGGCTGGCTTAGCTGTTTCCTTTTTTGGTGCTTGGCCTAAAGGAGCAGATGCAGTGTGGCGTAACATGCTACTCCATGCATATTCGATGCTGCTCTGCTGTTACTGAGGAATATCATGATCCTTGTGAAATGTTTGCCATCGTACAGGATTCACATTTTTGATTAAGACTGGTAACCCCACCCCTGCCAGCCCCGACCACCTTCGATCATGAAAGATGTTGTATTTAACATTTGACTTCACCTTTGGAAATGACGAGGGCTGGAACCCAGACTGTGATCATTAAGTCACAACCATTTTTCGGAGACGGTGTGACACAATTTATGGCCAGGCACTAGTCACAGGTTCACCATGTCCAGGATTATTTTTATTTGTAAAATTTTTATATTAATGGTTATTTTATTGGGGTGTGTGGGAGAATGAGTGCACGAGTGCGAAGTACACATAATTCGAGTGGAGAGCTAACGTGATACTATCATCATAAGAACACATGTGATGGACAAATTTACTAGTCCATAAGGTTTTACAATCGTGGTGGTGTAATTGCCGCTGTGTGGCATTTTGTATTTAGCGTCCACAGTCCAAATAATCAGTGCTAGAACTTAATAATAGCTATTCTTGTATAGTTATTCTAATAGTCCTGGTCAACAACTTATTAAAATAGATGAGCACTCAAACGCATTAAGAAATGGTGGCAAAGGTTACACACCAACCAGAGCATTAGTTGTGAGGGAGTGTGAAGAACATGCACATGTTCTCAGGTCATCAAAAGGGGGAAATGCATGAGCACATTTACAGTGACATTTAAATGTGATGTTTAATCATGCACAAAAACAGTTCATGTTCATAAGAACAAACTCATTAAAGAGGGAACACAACAAGAAAAATCGGGCCCTTGTACCTTTTTCTTTAAAAAAAAAAAAAGAAGATACTTCAGGAGGGGCCTGAGAAGGTGAACAGGTGTTGAAAGAAGCAAAGACCTAGTCTTCGTAAGTAAGGAATGCTCTTGAGCCTTTTTCAGACTTGGGATCTGTAACATTTTGGGCTTCATCAGTCCATAAAAGTTAATTTGCCATGATTTGTGTGTAATAATTGCCATTGAAATCCTGCCCACAATTATAAAAACAAATGATTCAACCAACTATGGAAAATTTATTTATTTATTTATTTTAAATCAAAACATGGCTTGACTTTTTGTGGGAACTTGATATTTGTGCGTTAAAGAACATGGAGCTTGTGAGAACATAGTTTGGAAGATTTGGGGTGAGGTAACATTTACAGCACCATTTCATCGACTGTTGTGATTTGTAGGCCCTCTTCACATACTGTACATGTCTATATATATATATATATATATATATATATATATATAATGTACGTCTTGTGTTTCAGATTTGTCTTATTAAATTATATTAAGGGCAACTCTGTATGACATCTAGAGCAGTTTTTATGAAATGAGCACATTTGTACATGAGTCTGAACTCTTTAGCTCGAGTTAAGATTTGTGTAAAGGAGCACATGTTTAAAAAGGGCTTTGGTGGAACCCAACAATGGCAGGGAGACCAAGTTTTCTGACTCAGACTGTAAATCTGAAACACTAATAAAGCAAACCCAGCAGCATTTTTTCTTAAAAAAAAAAAAAAATTTGATGCAAAAGCAGTTACCCATCTTACAGGTAAAACATGGAAAATGTGTGTGTGCTGCATGTTGATTATAAGTGGTGCATCTGAATGTTATGCTGATCCTAAAACTTGCAGTAAGGAGCATTAGTGCTCGTCGTGGGGGAAAGCTTGTCTGGAGCCCTGAAGAGGCGTGGCCCTGGTGTCCCTCGGGTGGAGGAGAATGCACAGCACATTGTACAGAGATCAGAGAAGGTTACATCTCGCTGTATAATGTGATCATGCTGTATTTAAAATGAGCTCGGATATAAAAACGATTTTTATTTTTAAAAGATTTTTAGTTGCAACAGATTTAAGAAACAAAGGTGATTGATTCTATAAAGCTTTCATATTTTGTTTACAGACTGTCTTCTCAAGTTAGCTTGTCCCAGTAAGCCCATGTTGTCTCTCTGTTCACTTGAATCTGATTTGAATTCATTCTGCTTAGAGATTCCATCTTAACACTCTACATGGATGCTGATCTGATGAGCGTTTACGTGCTCAAGTGATCAAAATGTAACTTTCTCGGAATGTGCAGAACAGTCCTGGCTGCTGTGCAACACTCCATCTGCTTGAGATATTAGAATTTTAGGCTTTACATCTTTTCCAATAAATCCTGCCATCTGCATTATGATTGGTTACAAGGATCCAGTCTCATCTATGATGGGTTAGATACTTTTACTGCGTTTGAAATGGTGATCCAATTAGTTCCGCTTCCTCCTCCAGAGACGCAATGTTTCCCTGCTGTATTTACTTCAGGTAGCGTTATTGTCAAAGTTTATCAGTCAAACAGAAGCAAAAATTTTCCTCTCGGAAACACTTTACATCACCTAACGTTTCCCCCCCGCATGGCACAAACCTGCAGAAAGAATATATTTATTCCGACACCAGAGAAACAAACTGATCAAGTGTTTACACGTCTATTATTTACCTACTGAACCCCTCTCCACTGAAATGTCGATCTGATTCAAGTCGGATCAGGTCAGATTGTTCCGGTTTGTGTGAACAGGATGCATTTTTACTCTGGTTGGGCTTTTATTTCAATCATTAGTAAAATAACGGGGTCCATGTAAATGCACCTTGTTTGTTTCTCAGGGATTACGATCTGCGCTGCTGGTACTAGTTATCGCTTTTCAGTGCTGATTGTCTGCTGAGTCAGTGTCTACAGCTGGTTAGGGAAGGGTTCACGGACTAATTGCTAAAGCTAATAAGTTGAGGAGAAGAGAGTCTGAAGTCGGCACACATTCTCAAGAGGATGCACGCAAAGTATCTAGTTCATCATCTCTCTCTGGGTCGAGTGACCGAGCAGCCTGTTTAAACCGATTGAGTGGCGCCATCATGCCATCTAGTTTCTTTAAACATTTTACACACACAGCACAGAACAGTAAGATAAATAGTATGATGGGTTTGTTTTTAGTTCTAGGTCATGATGTTTTGAGCCGTTTGCCTGCAGATGCAGACTACTACCACTCGAGCTGTGGATCACGGGGCAGCCCGTCACGTCAATTCATCAAAGTTTTGATTCAGTTTCATAGCACTAAAGTTTACGGCCGGATTTATTTCAAGTTCTTTTATTTTATTATTTTACATCTTTTTAAACATTAAAAATACTGAAATTGTCTTAAATGTGTAACTTGTGGGCTTGATGGTTTACGTCATGTCTCATCTGCTCATAAGCTCTTGAGGAGGAGCGAGACGGGTAGTTGGGTATTTGGGTATGTGCCGGTGGTCTCTATTTTCTGCAAAGCTGACTTTTTAACTGAACGGACCATCAAAAGAGCATTTAAATTGCAAACTCGATTAAGTTGCACAGCTCTAATTACCACCTGTTCTAGCCAATCATTTCCTTTCATGCTGCTGCACAGTGTCTGCATGATGACTGACTCATACGGACACAATCATTACAACGAGAACAAAAACAACTTCTGGGTTGTTGAGTTGTACAAATCTGTTGATCTTGGCGGAGCAATACGAGTATAATATCAGCATTGGATATTACTGCGATCTACTTTTCTCAAAGTACTGAAGGTATTGTTGAAAACTTGAGAAATACTGTAGCAGGTTTAATAAACGAGAGAAACTGTAAATAATCCAACAACTGTGCTGTGACGCGTGTATTTGTGTAAATTAGTTATCTGAGGGCAGTTCATTGGACCAGAGATGAGCCACAAGGCAAATGACATTAGCATGGAGTGTTTCTGTAATATATTCAACTTTTCTGTTAAATTGTTAGTTTAAAAATTGTTAAAACTGAAAATATTCCCCTGCATGAAATCTCTCCTATATTCAGAGGACATACTCGTCAAACACGCAACCGCCTGGACTGTACAGACGCTTATAGCCGTAAACTAATCAATCACTTTAAAATAAAATTGAGGTTCAAATTCCTAATTTGAAATGTGCATATCCACGGAATCTAGCCACAGAATGAAAAGGGGAATGTGTGCCCAGATGAATGAGAGCATATTATTTAGTTTACATGTTTCTAATCAAAATTTAATTTCATTGCTCATAAATGTAATTTGTTTATTACTGAGACAAACTCGATCTGCCATCACGTGCTTAGGTTTGCTTATTAAGCAGTTCCTCATTTCTCTAAGGCTGTACATGACCTTTCCTACATGCATATCTGCTGACAGACAGTAGATTGACGGTGTGTAAGAACCGAGTGTATACATGGTAAAATGATTCAGAGGCTGTTATTCAGCACTTTGACACGCTTAATATTGCAGCCCTATATTTAATTATGAATATATACGAAGCCGCACGTGGCTGAGAGTAGCAGTATAAATTTGTGGGCGAGGCGCTACAGCAGCGGAACCTTGCGTAATTTTGGTCTGCTCGTGCGTGGTAAGCGCAAGTAGGCGTGGCTGATGAGCGCGAGATTAAGGCTGGTCACGGTAGTTTTCCTGTTGTCATGGCAATGGCTTCACCCAGCGAGCTCATGGCGCATGTCGGCACAGTTCAACAGGCGGCCGGTCAGACTTAGCGAGGTAGCTAACGGGTAACGGGCTTTCACGGCTTTGTCCTGCGAGACTTCCGCGGCCTCTTTCCGTGTACATCGCGCCCCCTATAGATGAGGAGGATGTCGCAACCCAAATGTGCCAAGCGAAAGGTCAGTGTCTTGTGTCTCGAGGTTTAGGAAGCGGACTGAATTCAGACTGTGGCGTTTCTCACACACCACCCTGCTGTGTGTTCACACTCTGGCTGTTCACAAGCTCAGTTTTGTTATATTTAAATGGAGATGAGGAATCCCTGCTTTACAGGATGCCAGCTGCAGTGGTGTTTCCCCACCAGGTCTGAATGTATATTTTGTCTCCGACTGCCTTCTATATAAACGTACATTCATTTTTCATCAATATTCATCAAAAATTTTAAATATTTTAAGTTTGTGATGCCCTGCTCTAAAACCATTTACCCTGGAAAAATAGTTTCCTCTCACTGTGTTCAGAAATGTAGACACCTGCTCAACCTCCAGCTGTTTCACTGCACAACTGATATTTGTTTAACCAAATGAGTGTGACGACGCTGTAGGCAGGACAGTCCTGAAGACTGTTTACAGTCTGGCTCTTTTTAATTTTTATTATTTATTTATTTATTTATTTAAAGCATTGGGTGTTATTGTCGTGTGGGTGGTGACGGGGGACAAATCTGAAGCTCGTGCACAGAGGGCATCGTGTCTGGTGTCGACTGGGTGCTACTCATTCAATAATTTCTTCATTTATTTTCAGTAAATGCTCTATTGTGGTGTAAATTATGTTTAATTTATGGCGTTTGAAGCAACTGTGTTCATTAGAAGATATTTGATGTGGGTGCAAGGGAAAAGGGAGTGGTTATTGCTGAAGTATGATTTTAAAAGCGGCAGTCTCTTTTACACATCTAGTAGTAGTGGCTGGTGTTACTCGGTCACTAGCGTTTGGTTGTTATACAATCTGTGTGTGTGAAAATGCTTTTATTAAAAATGGCCTTTAATGGTTGTGTACAATGGTTGTGTAATCCTGTGGTGGTATTATTATTATTATTATTATTATTATTATTATTATTATTATTATTGCATTGGAAAGTTTTTGTAATGGAGAGGATGTCTTTGGTCTGTCACAGGAAGGTCGGGAACAGTATGAACTGGCAGCCACCTCAGAACAGGGGGGCAAAAAGTCCAAGTCCAAGGGCAAGAAAGACAAGGATAAGGATATGGATGAACTTAAAAAGGAAGTGGACTTGGTGAGTCAGCTTCTTGTACATTGTGTGAAATTTTCAGATCATTGTGTGCAACAATTTTATTATAATTTTTTCCCCCCCTGCAAATAAAAAAAAAACTTAATAGGATGATCATAAGCTGACTCTGGAAGAGCTTAACAGGAAGTATGGCACTGATCTTACCAGGGTAAGCCTGTTCTTTATTATTATTAGTATTTTTATAAGTTATTTAAGTACTAGTAAGACGTCTTCAATTTTTATGTAAACTCATGTTAAGCATGTTATATTAAGAGTATTAGCCTGTTTGATGGTTTGGTACGGTTTGTGTTTAACAATATATTTTACCTACTAGGGATTGACTGTTGATCGTGCGAAAGAAATTCTTGCCCGTGATGGACCCAATGCCCTGACCCCACCACCCACCACTCCAGAATGGGTGAAATTCTGCAAACAGCTCTTTGGTGGCTTCTCCACTCTACTTTGGATTGGAGCTATTCTTTGTTTCCTGGCATATGGAATTCTGGCAGCTTCAGAAGATGAACCAGCAAATGATAATGTAATGATCTATATAATAATAATAATAATAATAATAATAATAATAATAATTGGAGACATATCTGTGAAGTGACTTAACCCTGATTTTTATTTTTTTTATGCATTTATTTTTTCCCCCTCCAAACCTCTCCCTGCTTTACAGTTGTACCTGGGTATTGTGTTGTCTGCTGTGGTTATGATCACTGGTTGCTTCTCATACTATCAAGAGGCTAAAAGCTCAAAGATCATGGATTCTTTCAAGAATCTTGTTCCTCAGGTACTGAATGTTCTTTTTGTTCCCATTATACACTTGAGAAATCAATTGTATTGGTTCTTATGCTTTTTTGATTTTTGTTGTTTAGCAAGCCTTGGTTATCCGCGATGGTGAGAAAATGAGCATCAATGCAGAGGATGTGGTTGTTGGAGACCTTGTGGAGGTTAAGGGTGGAGACAGGATCCCCGCTGACCTGCGCATCATTTCTGCCCATGGATGCAAGGTGAACGTGACCAAATTATGTTCAGGGATTCATTACATCCTCATACCTGCCTAAATGTTTTTGACCTTTTGAGGACTTTCTCCGTTTTAGGTGGACAATTCCTCACTGACCGGTGAATCCGAGCCCCAGACTCGTACTCCAGACTTTTCTAATGATAATCCTTTAGAAACGAGGAACATTGCTTTCTTTTCTACCAACTGTGTAGAAGGTACAGTTCTGTTTCTTTTCATTATTTGATTATAGATATTTGAGTGAATATTTAAAGTGATTCTTCACAAACTGATGAACTATTTAGTAAACATTTACATTTAGGTGTAGCTCTTATCCAGAGTGACCAACAAAAGCGCTTTAAAGTTTCCATGCAAACAAAGCAACGTGTTAAATACTGAATGTGTTTTTTTTTCCCCCCTTGTAGGTACAGCCAGAGGCATCGTCATCAACACCGGCGACCGCACTGTGATGGGTCGTATCGCTACTCTTGCCTCTGGTCTGGAAGTTGGCCGAACCCCCATTTCTATTGAGATTGAACACTTTATCCACATCATTACTGGTGTGGCTGTCTTCCTTGGTGTTTCCTTCTTTATTCTGTCCCTCATTCTTGGATACAGCTGGCTAGAGGCCGTCATTTTCCTCATTGGCATCATTGTTGCAAACGTGCCTGAGGGTCTTCTGGCTACTGTAACTGTGAGTACCTGTTGTTTAAACGCCTATTAAAATACTCCAGTATATACCATGATTTACTAATAAGATCCCAAATGGAGGGCTCGTGTACAACTGAAATCTGACAATTTGAAAATGCAATTTGTATCTTGTGTGTCAAGCTGACAGAATAAATTTTCCCACAGTCAGTTTAATTAATCACACACACAAAATTACGATATGGACCTGGGATTTATTTAATCACAAATGGCTGCAATTTTATTTTACAAGTTATATACACATAGTTGGGAATTTATGCAGAGTTTGTCAATACCGTGAGTATTTTTTTAAAAACATTTTAAGTTGATGAATATTGTCAAAAATAAATACATTTGATAAATACATTTGAACACAAAATGGTACCTTTTTAAATATCGCAGTTTAAATCGCAGGCACAGTGTCCAAATAAAATTTAAAGATTATACATTTTGTAGTTTTATAGAAAATCTACATGCAAGCTTACATTGTCGTGTTACTTGTCAGTTAACAAGATTGCTATTGGGGTGCACAGATACTAGTATCGGGGGTGTAGTAGTACTTAAGAGCATCGATCTGATACTCGCTCATAAATCTTTAAGGATACTGTTGCACTGTACGACTGGATGCTGGACGCTCGCTAGACAAATAATGAAAGGCGCGACTATTGTGTCAGCCGGTTTATTTAATTAATTTTTTTTTTTTATGAGATGAAGTGGAACTACGTTTCTAGGCATGGGGGGAAATAAAAGCACAATGAGTGAACGCAAATCACAAAACACGCTGACCTGACTGTTCTTCCCACAGTTCAAAGTCAGCAAGCAGAAGTAACATTGGGTTGATGTGCTCTCTCTGTCCAGCCCGTCTTTAAACCCAAGCGTAGCCATGCAGTTCTCAGCCTGTCGGTGTCGAGCTCAGTAACAAAATGTAAACACTAGAGTTTATTACGTTTTATAAATGCAAACGTGCAACATAAGTGTAATAAGCCCCAACTCAGAAAAGGTAACCATATCAAACACGTATTTTAAATGTCCACGAAGTAAAATTCTCTTACATGCATGACCGAAGTGGTGCCAATCAAAGCTGCCATTTTAAAAATACAAATTCTTGGGTTTTTGATGGTGCTGGCAAACGCGCGTCCTCTGTAGGGTTGTTTTTGTTTGTTGTTTTGGTAGATGTCTCTGGGAGTATGGCAAGTTCAATTATTGTCCTCGAGATCAGCAAGTGGAAGTCCTTGTAATTGGAACTGGGCAATTCCTAATTGATGTGGTTAGTTTGCTTTAAATGGGGCTTTTGAAATTGAAGGAAAAAAGAATTCGCAGCAAATAACAATTTAAAATAAATAAAAATAAATTTAAATAAAGTAAAATTTAAATGTTAAGAAGTTTTCATTGATGTGTGGAATCTTATTTCCAGTATTACTATTTGACCTAGCAAAACTATTGTTATTCAAACCATGTAGATTCATGAAGCTGGTGTGACCGTCATGTCAGGTGATTACTCCGTGTCACACTGCGTAACGGTACAGTAAAGCCTGATTTGGGCTGTTTAGGTGACTTCCCTCGTCAGTGCCGTGTAATAGAATCACTAGTGAGTAAACTGTGGATTATTTACTTGTTCATTACTGCTTCATTATTAAAACATCAGTCCGCTAATGTGTTTTGTGAGACAGTGTTTTATCAGGTCACACATCCTGTTTCAAATAAAATAGAAAAACTTCATCATTTAAAAAAATATATATATATTTTAACAGGCACTCCATCAATAATATTAGCAAATTACAATCATGTAATTTTATAAGATTTCATCTTGTCATTAATAAATTTCCCTTCCTTCCTGTCTATGTCCACAGGTGTGTCTGACTTTAACTGCTAAACGTATGGCGAAGAAGAACTGTCTGGTAAAGAACCTTGAAGCAGTGGAGACACTTGGATCCACCTCCACAATCTGCTCAGACAAGACAGGGACTCTGACCCAGAACCGCATGACTGTGGCACACATGTGGTTTGACAACCAGATCCATGAAGCCGACACCACAGAGAACCAAAGTGGAACCTCGTTCGACAGAAGCTCTGCCACTTGGGCTGGCCTGGCTCGAATTGCTGGTCTCTGCAACCGTGCTGTCTTCCTTGCAGATCAAGAAACTGTTCCAATCCTTAAGGTATTAAGATTAACTCATATGATTCATGCGTTTACAAACTGTACGCTTATGAATACAGTTCACCAAAATGTTAGTAATTTTAGAGGTTTTCCACCCATTTGTCCAAGATGTCAACTTGCCAAGTCTTGTTTGTCTACTGGTGCTCACGTGTAATTAATGTCAGCCTTTGCCCCTAGGGAGCTGCTTTAGATCCCAAAGCCTCATAAGTGGCGCCCAGTTTCCATGTAAACACTTTCTGCCTTCTTTTGTCTGAATAATTTCCCAAGGAAAGATGGTCAAAAGATTTTACTTGAAATACAGGGTTTGAAATCCACTATTTGGGACGAGGGTTTCAAGCTTTAATTTGCAGTAAATCAGAATTAGTAATACTGCATGTTAGGTTTTTTTTGTTCTTGCACATGTCCTGCATAAAACTGAAGTGAAGTGCATAACTCTTCCACAGAGAGATACAGCTGGCGATGCATCCGAGTCTGCCCTGTTGAAATGTATCGAACTTTGCTGTGGTTCAGTGAAGGAGATGAGGGACAAATACACAAAAATTGCTGAGATCCCCTTTAACTCCACCAATAAATACCAGGTAATGTAATCAAATCAGCCGGTCTGCTGCTCACACAATATGCAATTTGCCTGCTTTTTGTGAGTAAGATCTTGCTAACGTCTTTTATAATGGCCTTTATGTCCATTAGCTGTCCATCCACAAGAACCCCACTGACGGAGAGAGTAAACACCTGCTAGTAATGAAGGGAGCTCCTGAGAGGATTCTGGATCGATGCTCAACTATAATGCTTCAAGGAAAAGAGCAGCCGCTGGATGATGAGCTGAAGGATGCGTTTCAGAACGCCTACCTGGAATTGGGTGGCCTGGGAGAGCGAGTGCTGGGTAATGTTCTGTTACTGTAACTGCAGCTCTGCCTTTCGGACACACAAAGTGATGTTCGTTGCTAATAAATCATGATTCTTTTTTAGGTTTCTGCCACTTCGACCTCCCCGACGATCAGTTCCCTGAGGACTTCCAGTTTGACACAGATGATGTGAACTTCCCCACGGAGAACCTGTGCTTTGTTGGACTCATGTCCATGATCGATCCTCCTCGTGCTGCTGTGCCGGATGCTGTTGGAAAGTGCAGGAGTGCTGGAATCAAGGTATGATTTGCAGAACCTAACAAGTGTCAGCTGATGTTGAAAGTGGAGTGGTTTACCTTTTTTTTTTTTCCCTTCATTTTTGTTCAACTTCTTTAAAACCTTGTTCTAGGTCATCATGGTTACAGGAGATCATCCAATCACAGCTAAAGCCATTGCTAAGGGTGTGGGGATCATCTCTGAAGGCAATGAGACAGTGGAAGACATTGCTGCCCGTCTGAACATCCCAATAAACGAGGTGAACCCAAGGTAAGCTCGAGGCCATTCTTGTACTTGGAAGCATTTGCTTCAATATCTGTAACAGTAAACACGCACATTGCATTTTAATCATTCACCCTTGTTTTGGGGTTTTTTTTTTTTTTTGACTATTAGAGATGCTAAGGCATGTGTGGTTCATGGTGGTGATCTTAAGGACCTGACCCCTGAGCAATTGGATGATGTCTTGAAACACCACACTGAGATTGTGTTTGCCAGAACGTCACCTCAACAAAAACTCATTATTGTGGAAGGTTGCCAGCGACAGGTGACCCACTTCTGTGCCAGTTTATTTTGCAGGATAATGAAGAGCAAGTGTGAAGTTAATGTTGTTAACATTTATTTTACTGTAACAGGGAGCCATTGTAGCTGTGACTGGTGACGGTGTTAATGATTCTCCTGCTCTGAAGAAGGCTGATATTGGTGTAGCAATGGGTATTGCTGGATCTGACGTCTCCAAACAGGCTGCTGATATGATTCTCCTGGACGACAACTTTGCTTCTATTGTTACTGGTGTAGAAGAAGGTACAGGACACTAAACGTATAAAAGCAATATTTGATCTTTTAGCTGTAAAATATTCTAACCCTAATGATGAGTTTTTTTTTTTCATTTGAAAGGTCGTCTGATTTTTGACAACCTGAAGAAGTCAATTGCGTACACCTTGACGAGTAACATTCCTGAGATCACTCCGTTCCTCCTGTTCATCATTGCAAACATCCCTCTTCCTCTGGGCACAGTCACCATTCTGTGTATTGACCTCGGTACAGACATGGTAAGCGTAGTTGTATTAAGAGCTTGTTTTTAACGGAATTGTTTAGTTGATGAAGCCTAATTTAAATGCCATGTCTTCACTCCTAGGTCCCTGCGATTTCCTTGGCTTATGAGGCTGCTGAGAGCGACATCATGAAGAGGCAACCCAGAAACCCCAAGACGGACAAGCTGGTTAATGAAAGGCTTATTAGCATGGCATATGGGCAGATTGGTAAAAAACCTTTTACTACTGCATTCATTTTAATAAAGTTTACCATTGACACACATTCAACCTTGCAACGCTCATTTATTCTGACCACTTATGCCCCTGTTTGCATTAACAGGAATGATTCAGGCTCTTGCTGGTTTCTTTACCTACTTTGTGATTTTGGCTGAGAATGGATTCCTGCCCTCTAAATTGCTGGGTATACGCGTGTTCTGGGATGACAAATATACCAACGACCTGGAAGATAGTTATGGACAACAATGGGTGAGCTGAGATTCTTTTACTTTTCATCTTATCCCCTCCCCCAATTTAAAAGTTTCAGGGTTTTTAACATGACCAAATTCTTTCCAGACATATGAGCAGAGGAAGATTGTGGAGTTCACATGCCACACTGCATTCTTTATTAGCATTGTGGTCGTGCAATGGGCAGATTTAATCATCTGTAAGACCAGGAGGAACTCCGTCTTCCAACAAGGAATGAAGTGCGTAGTACATTGTGGAACAGTGGTTGATTTTTTTTTTTTTTTTTTTTTTTTTTTTTTTGTAATATTGGTTTTACGGGATATGAGATTTAACCTTCTCACTTTCTTTTAAAATGCAGGAACAAAATTCTAATCTTCGGTCTGTTCGAGGAGACTGCTTTGGCAGCGTTCCTGTCCTACTGCCCAGGAATGGATGTTGCCCTTAGAATGTATCCACTCAAGTAAGTTTCTCAGGGTCACCTTCCTAATATGTGCTTCAGAGAACTGATTGTAGTGTCAGGAACTATAACATTTTGGTTGTATGCAAGTAGGCCTTCATCTGTCTGTTGTAGTGAGAGCAGTGTGTGAAGTTTTCAAATGGATGCCTTTAACATTCCGTCATCTTTGATCTTGCCTCTTCAGACCAAACTGGTGGTTCTGTGCCTTCCCCTACTCACTTCTGATCTTTATTTATGATGAAATCCGGAAGCTTATCATCCGACGCAGTCCAGGAGGTGAGTGTATAGAGAGAAAAAGAAGTGTAATTTCACTTCATTGTTACAAATCAGCTTTACAGAAATGTAACAACTGTAGGAAATGGCGTATCCTAATTCAAGTAATTAACAATTTGTGTATCGCACATAAACCAAGAGCGACAATATTAGAAGCAATAGGACCATGAATTTTTCAGCAGTTTATTTTATATTGAAACATGAGGTTTATGGTAGACTTGGGATGACTAATTATGTGTGTGTTGTGTTGTAGGTTGGGTGGAGAGAGAGACCTATTACTAAAGCATCCTGTCCACACTGCACAAGTTTATTTGCATGGCTGTCTTGCTGCCTGGAATTGACCCTCAGTAATTCAGTTTTTTTTTTTATATAAACAAATCTGTACGTCTATAGGGAATGCTTGACACAAACATGGAGATCATGAACCAAGACATTGCGTGCCTTGTTTCTGAAGCCGGACCAATTTTCTACGTTTTTAAAATTGTGATATTAATAAACTTCCAGGCGGTTGCCTCATTTGAGATCATTTGGATGCTTTACATTTATTCATTTGGCAGACACTGTATCCAAATAGACCTACAAACTCGTATAGGAGACGAGCATAGAGCTGAGCAGTTTGAAAGGGTCTTGCTCAAGGGCCTTAAGTGCCCACTGACTAGATTTCTTTCCCTTATCACCCCCCCCTCCCCCCCCCCCAGCTCTTGATGTGAATTGATTAATAATAGATGAATGAGTAAAATCTCTTTACATATTTTAACACTAAACAAGGACGCGCTGAATCATTATGTGACTTGTAGCTTTAAGGCTTTTCTGCTGCAAAATGACTTGAAATTTGTTTATACCAAGTTGGAGCCGCTGAGGTTTTTGTGCTTCCAACTCAGGTGGGTTTTAAAGACGGCTGTTTATATACTTCAGAGGGAAGCAAGTTTTAACCAAAATGCCCGTGGCTCCCCAGCATCCCAAAAAAAAGGCTGTTTTATCCTGTTAAGTTATTTGTTAAATTTGTAACTACATGTGGTGATATGGTGCATATTTGGAATTTGCATACACAATAATCATAAGCAAATGGTCTCTGTAGTCAAATGAATTTGGACAGCACCAGAGGTCACACTTGCTTAAAATAGTTGCTCTGTATGCGAGTTACATTAGTAAATTAGCATGTTTAGTTCTGAGGGCAGATACTTTAAACCAAATTCTTCTTTTCCTTTTTTTTTTTTTTTTGCTCTTCTAAATCTGAGCCCGACACTGGGACTATATTATTAGGTGTTTAATTGTACTTGAGCTACACTCTTTCAGCTGTGCTTAATTGATTTACAAATATTCGATAAACCAAATGAAACATTGGCACTCTTTCTTCACACCCTCAAAAAAACATTTTAGAAGATCAGTAAGAGGACGGATGTATTGGAGCACATTTTCTTGTTTGGCACAATAAGAAGCATGAACCCAATAACCTTTTATGTAGGAGTATGCGTTTGCCTGATCTGACATTAAGGCAGAAAGATGTCATTTGTATTTTAAACCATGTATTTAGTGTGCATGATTTTTGCATGACTTGTAGAGAGTTGAATTATACACAACAAAAACAGCAACTGGGTCCAGTGTGAAGTGAATTTATCATGAGGCAGATGTAGTGCTTTGGGACCAGGTGATGTGTACAGTCGTCATTTCTACCTAATTTAGGCTTTACCACTTTTTGAATCCTTGAGGAAATATGAGCTTGCCAATTATCTTCTGTTTATGACCTCCTTGATATGTAAGTCATTATTATAAATGCATTCCCTATGTGAATGAAGACTGTTAAATGAAATCAAATAAAAAGACAAAAGGTTAAAATGTGTTTTTGTTCAATTGTTCTTTCCTTGTTGTATGTAATAAACATGCAGTTTAATTTGTATATACAGTCCTGTTACGCGCTGTTACGAGGCTCCTTAACCAACAGGGGGCCAATCAGAAGCCCAGACAAAACGTCATCACCTGTTGCGCTTTATTTAGGAAAATCTTCGCTTTGGCCGGAGTTTTCCAAAAGCTCCGTTTTCAACGACCAAAACTCTTTTTGCGTGTGGACGAAAGGTGAAAAATCTCCGTTTTTAAAAATACCCAGCTACGTGTGGACATGGCCTCAGTTGAGTGAGTTTTGTTTGCCTGTACTGTCACATGGGGTGTGATCTATTACAAACTGTATGTTACAGTCATGCTCACGTTTCCATTTATAAATGTTGCACATACACTCCCTGGCCAAAAAAAAAAAAGGTTACTGAGTCTAGACCTGAGCAATAGGAGCCACCCCAGATCATAACACTGTCTCCAGAGCCTTGTACAGAGGACACGAGGCAGGATGGGGGCATCATTTTATGCACGTTCTTTTATACCCTGACCAGTCTCCAAGTCCAAGCTTTTTGTTGCCTAGGAAATGTAAGACTTTCTCCTGTTTAGACACAGTGGTTTAGTCCCAATCCCAGTTCTTTTAATAATTTGACTCATCTGGCTTTTTTTCTTCAGTTGTACAAGTCTGTTATTTTTCATTTATCTGGGTGTAAATAACAATTATAGATTTCTATTAACTAACAAACAGATTCAGTATGTACTATTTTCAGAACCACTGGTGGGAAAGAATAACTACACCCTTCCAACTTCCACAATCTCGAAGACATTATTAAGGGGGCAAACAGCATCCACAAGACAGCTAATCAAGGAGCAGGACTATTTTATCGGCAGTAATTTTGGCAATTTGGTTTTCTAAAGCACTCAGAAGTGTCAACATCATATGCATCAGATGCAGACACCAGCCATTATTTGGAAGAGAAAAAAAAACTACTGCTCTTCTGTCTGGGAAGGGTTATAAGGTCATCTCCAAACTAATTAAAATTTTCCATTCAAAAAAGTGATTATATAATTTTACATATATATGACTGTTTGGACAGCATGTGCTTTTTCCTTGCCAGCTTCCCATTAAACATGAATTATATTTATTACATTTACAAAAATGGATCAACAGTATACAAGTATTACTTAAACATGCAAATGAATCTAACTTGTATCACATTTCAATTACTGCACTATTTATACATAGACAAAATATTTCATTTATGAACAATCAAAATCTTTTAAAGACTACAGGCACCAAAGTAAGAAAGCAAAAGTCATCTTGTCAGGCCATATTTAAGTATCTCCACAGGCAATCCTGAGGGTGTCTATAAATATCATTTACCAAACACCTTTCACAATCATGCAGCCCAGTGTCACACTTCCTCCTCCGTACCATGCATTGAGTGTGATAGTCGCAGACAGGTTCACACCAGACTGCAGCCAAAGAACTTTATCTTGGTCTCATTTGACCTAAAAGTTTCCTCTCAATATTCACCAGTGTTGTTTTTATGATTATAGTTGAATCTTGCTGTTTCATGCTGAAGCACAAGCATTTTCTTTCCTTGAAGAGCATCCATGTTCTGCAGCGTCCTTTCAACTATGTGAACTCCCAACTATGTGACCCCCCTGCGCCAGGTCCGAAACACTCGACTGTTTTACAGAGCTAGACTGTCCAAGTCATTTTGGGAGAAAGGCCACCGGAGCTCTGAATAGTGTAACTATATTCCATTCTTTATATTTTGATGACTGCTGTGATTTCTGTTCACCAATAGTCATTTATCCTTTTCCATTTTTATGAAGTCCGACAATCAGATTATTCAATTACTCTGGCGATTGTTTTTCATGTGAAGCCAAACCACAGACATGAAAGAGACACAGCCCGGTCCAAAATTAGGAAAGACTTGGTTCTCTCAGGTTGTTTATAACCATCTTCATGTAATTAGAAATCGCAGGTGTACTTAATTGGCGCACAGTCGCATACCGTACCCCCCAAGTTCCGGGTTCAATTCCCACCTCGGGTCTGTGTGCATGGAGTTTGCATGTCCTCCCCTGCTTGATGGGTTTCCTCTGGGTACTCCGGTTTACTCCCACAGTGAAAAAGACAAGTAGATTAGGCTAATTGAGGTTCCGAAATTGCCCGCAGTGCGAGAATGAAAGTAGAGAGTATGCGCCCCCTGTGATGGATTGCCCTGTCCACGTGTACTCTGTCTATACCGTTTAATTATCCCAAAGTAATTAAGGCAGATTTTTCCAACCTAAACTGAACTCTTGACCTCAATCTGCATTTTTTTCATTGCATTACAGCCACATGTTTGACTGATTAGAAAGTATTAGTGTTTGAATGTTTAAATGTTTCTAATATATTGGACAATGTGTGCCTAAAACAATAAACTACCACCATTTGATGCTCCACATAGTTTTTATTTTTTACATTTCTTTATCTGTTTAGCTAATTTCCTGCACTGCTGGCAACCAGTAATGCCTTCATATCCCAATATTAGAGGGAGTTGGCTGGGCTCGACATGGACAGGCATGGACAGCTTACGCACAACCCAGTGATGTCATTTGGCCTCATGTTGCCTAATGCTGTAATTCGGTTCCTGGAGCACACATTATTCAAAAGCCTGGGTAGGGGAATAATGGCATAGAGCCAGCAATCCCATTACGTAAACCAGAGGAACTACAGAAAACAAAAGAAGAAATTGGTTGAAGGAATTGGACATGCTAGTCAGCTGAACATATGGATATTTTCAAACCAATTGAGGGCCTCCTGCCCCCAAAAATCTAAGTCAAAATAGGATCCTGGAATCATTTTGCACTCCTAAGTTACCAGTGATCCTGCCCCCTCCTGACACGTTCTGGTGCCAAACTTCCGGTTTGAGCCATCAACACATGAATGCCTCTAACTGCTGCTGCGGATGGCCCCGTGTGATCTGCTTGAGGACGTGTGGTGACTGCGGATGCTCAGCTTGACTATGCAGATTGCCAGCATCAGCTTAGTCTAAGGGCTTTTTGATGGCTTGAGAGCAACTGTGACCACAGGTTTAGGACTGCAATTGTCACAAACTATTTTGTACCTCATTCAAGTGGATTTTACATTAACTAAAACACATTAGGACTAATTGGTGCATCTGTGGGCAATATGCTTGAAAGTTATACAACATTACCACCAGCAGCAGGTGAATTGATTAACATTATACAGTACACACACACTAAACTGGTTAAATTTATAAATTTGGTGCCTGCAAGTGTACCTATTAATCTGTAATCAAAAAAACATTTTGTAGACAACTGATCTTTTCTTCCACCAATGTGCACTATATTCATGGTCATTTCCCATTTTGCCCTGGGAAATCCTTCCTGGAGTCATAGATGAGGCATCATGGTTGAGGTTATAAGAAGTTTATTGAAGAAACTCATTACAACCAAAAACATTCAAAAACTTATATTTTTATGATGTTCTTAGTAAATGTGTCAATGAGCTAGACAACTGAAAATAAGTCAGATATACTAAGCAAATATGCAGAATAGTTCAACAAAAGGAACGATTAAAATTGTGCAACACGTAATAGTGGTGCTATTTAACAACATTTTATTGTAAAAAGGGACTTTGAAGTGTTCAGTGATGACTCAAATGGCTTTGCTTACTTAAGATAGGATTGAACAGAAGTATCTGACCTTTTATCTCAATGGAATTAAACTGTGAAAAATAAGAATTTACTGTGGTTTGTTTTAAGGATAAACACATTACATTAACAAATTTCACTACACCAGAGTTTATTCTTAAGGTTAGAAAAAGCATTAGGTTTTAAAATGTTGATTATGAAAAATGTCTGCATGTACATAGACGTACAAAAATACTTTTGCCTTGGCGGAGTAAGCTATTAATTGGACTCATCAGGAAACCAGCATTACCAGCAGTCATGATAAAACATGTATTGATTGAACTGAACCATGATGTGCAAGAAAATTTTGGATCTATATGGTGAATTTGGACAAAAGTCAATGTTTAATCTGCAGTCTGGCTCCTTTCCATATTACTGCACACAGAATAGCAGTTGGTGGAAGGGGGGGGGGGGGGTCACATGCATCATGTCATAACTGCATGACCTGCTGAAAGCAAATATTAAATGAAACAGCTCATCTAACCCTGCCCTTTTATCAACCAGGCTGATGAGATTTAATTCCTCAATAATCAGATCCACCCAGAGCTTTTTGGTAGCTGATAAATGACTGCGTCAACTGTTGCCACATCAACAGGATTTTGGTTCTAGTACGAGTAAACAGGTTCCAGCAGAATTTGGAGCATGTAGTGAATATACAGATATATGGATGCTGAATTTTTATATATTAGCCTCCATACACCACTACAATGGATTTCAAATTAAGCACCTACAATGTGATTAAAGAGTAGACTTTGATATTTAATGCTGTATTTATTTTTAACCCTTAAAAATCAACCATTTTGGATTTACAGGCATGATTTACACAGTTCTCCCATCACAGGCTCAAAAGTAACTGGATAAACTAACCAGACCATATATTATGATTGACTAGCAATACTTGGATGCAAAAGCTTTGCAATGATTGGATGAAGTATTATTGCATGCATTTGGGTTTATTGATACTGCTGGTAGAAGAAACGGGATGAATTCTGCAGTGTATAGATCTATATAACTTCTGATCAGCTTTCAGTCAAGTGCTGCAGAACTGATGGGAAAGTGCATTTCAGTACAGAAACAAGCCCCAGAACAGTGTGTAAGCTATGTAAACGATACGTTTATGGACATCACCAAATGCTGATGCTTTGCCAGGCGTTTACGTTCTCTGCATTCACCTGCTGCTTGGTTTCTGTCTTCAGTAAGTGAAAAGCATGAGGAGTTGTGCGATCAAGTGACTTTTGGGGGACGTTACTTCTACCAGCAGTCGCATCAATAAACCCAGACCCGTGCAATAATACTGTCTCCTCCATAGTTTACAGGATGTGGTATGCTTTAGATTGTTACTTTTCCATAATCTCTTCCAATAAATTTAATACAGAAAATAACACCTTTTGTTTTATTTATTTATTTATTTTAATTCAAGTCAAATCCGACATTTCCGTCCTCGAGTGCTACCAGTGGTTTGCATCTTGAGGTTAAATGTGTATTCATTACAAAGACATCTTTTGATTGGATAAAGCACATCATTTTCACATTCTGCAGTGTTCTTAACCTGCCATGTGTGAAGGCTTCTTTCTTGATCAAGGAAAGAATTCTATAAATCATCCACTTGGTCTTGTGGCCTTTAAAACCTTTTGGGTGTTGCCGAGTTCATTTCACTTGTTCGGTTTAACGATGGCGTCCTTCAACCGCACCAACCTCTATGGACTGCATACTGAGAGCCCCAATGAATCAACTACAGAGATCATTTCCTAAATGTGTCATGAAATAAACAGACTACAACTTGGCAAGCTAACTGCATACGAGTTCGTCATCAAATTACTTTTGAGACTGCGCGTATAGAAAGGATGTAATACTTAAACGGTTAATGCAATATTTTTGGAAACCCCTTGAATTAAAGCTGAAAGTCCATTGCGGTACACAGAGGCAAAAATACATACATCACTGGTCGAATTATTATGAACATAATTATGTGTGTGAGGTTAAACTTGGGCTTGCCAACCAGTGCTGCCTTCTTGTTCTCTACTGGCGACAAAGGGCAAGGTTTGGGGGAAATTTTTTCTTGACTAAAGTTGGCACCAAACAAAAGTAACAAACAAGTCAGCATTGTTTCCCCTTCAGAGAATTAGCTTTTTAACCATGTGAATTTCATTAGGCATTGATATGATCTCTGCCTTAACTGAAAAAGCAAACAGTAACGCTCAGGTGTCTCCGACATGTACATTATCTCTGCTGGAAAGTTGGGGTCAAGTGAAATGTCTTCCCATTTTTTAGGCCTTCACATCTTTATGAGCACTCATAATTCGTTTTACTGAATATTAATGATCTTTGGGGGTTTTGTAACATTTGGATATGGAGTCTCTAAAATGTTACTGAACAAAATTTAAAAATGCATTTATATTTGAAAATGGAGAGGAAAAAGAGATGCAAATGAATCAACAGCTGTCTTTTTGTATTAATGATGTCACATGCTTAGAAGAGGAGTATACTTCTTATCTTAAAAAATAAAATTAAATTAAATAAAAATTCAGAGACTTCTACCTTATGTTTTTATTTTTATATAATGGAGTGACTGGACAGAAGATATGCTGTTAGCCATTACATCACATCTGCATGGGTGCAAAACAACTGGCCCTCTGCCAGTGAAGTCACTACAGTTTATGGGGATCCTTGTTTAAACTAAAGCTGCAAAAATGTAGAAGATATGACGATCTCCTTAGTGTAAGACATTACAATGGGACAACACGACTGAACATGGATGGGACTGTTCATATTGGAAATATTTTAACATCTACTGCAACCTCCACACTTTTACCGTGATGAGCACAAGGACTTTTCTATAAAGAACCAAGTCTTTTCTGTGGGAAGAAATTAATACTACACCCATTAGGTACTGTAGGAGAGAGGGCATATGGGATCTTAGCCCTATAACCAAGTAATACTACAGTTTATTACTCAATAAGTGGGTGGGAGATTTGAGGTTGGAAAGAGACCTCGCTTCTCTCGTTCAGGTGGACAATGAGAAGGAATATTTACGCGGTGTTAAGGAGATCCTGAATGGCCTTCTGGTGAGTTTCATTAAGTGTCGATACACACTGTGTCCAAAGACCTCCAGAGACCTGAAGTTTGTGCAAGAGAGAAACTTTTAGACACTCATTTTAACGCCTCCTTCAACAATAACGCTCAGTCAACTTCATTATGTTGGCTACATGAATGGAGAAAAGGTTGACTAAAATCACTCACTTGTACTTGACGAATGACATTTGCCAATCTCTTGCTGCAGTGATCTTCAGCTTTAATAGATTCATTAGCAACACCTTCGGCAATTATGAGGAATATCTTGGGAAGGTTTGCATTTTCAGGTCCAAGAACAGTAAGATTGTTGCTTTAACAAAAGGACAGAACATTGGAGAAATGATTAGGATTGGTCAAAAAAATTGAATAGCACCCGATATACAACACTGGACTTACCTTTCAATAAGATCACAGAGATAATTAAACGTGTGAACAGCTTCTTCTTTGTCTTCATTGAGCGGCAGCCATGAAATCCAATGAGGGAGGATCTCGTCAACATTGACGCATTCTGGTCGATACTTCATGACCTTGCCAACAGCAGAGATGCAGTTTTCTGTTGCATTAACATTTTCCTTTGCTCTGGAATCTGCAGCCTGGATCACTCCAATCAGGAGGGGAATAGCTTCTGGGGGTACATGGGAAGAAATCACTTAACTCGGAATCCAAGCAAACTGTTTGACATTTGTTGCCATTAAATTAACACCCATTGAGCTATGGGTTTTTGCAATTTTAAGGGGCATTAATAGTAAAACATAGTTTGCATGTTCTCCCTGTGCTTAGTGGGTTTCCTCAGAGTACTCTAGTTTCCTCCCACAGTACAAAGACATGCAGATTAGGCTAACTGGAGTTCCCAAATTGCCCATCGTGTGTACATCATGCAACAGATTGGCCCCCTGTCCAGGATGTACTCCATTTGTGCAGTTCAGATCACACTAAAAATCCCCCAAGGCAGTGGTGAAAATATGCGGACTCATTGAGGAAAAAGTCACATATTACATGAAACACATATGGATACCCAAATCCAAAGTAGATATGAACATACATGTTTCATCCAACACAAGTTGGTCATCTAGCATTAGAGTATAAAAAGTAGGCCAATTAGACTTTTTCCACCAGTCTTTCATTCACTACTGTTCAAAGTTCCCAATGTCAGTGTCCACATTAAAAAGGCTTATAGGGCTTGTCCCAGGAAACTTACAGCACCCTGTAAACCCTTCAACACACAGGTGCACTGGAAATGCCAGTCAGCCTACCTGCCTTTTGGACATGCTTTGTTCATACGTGACAAAACTGGGCATCAAAATGACCAACACAGGAGTGTTTAAAAATGAGCAAGGCCAATGTCTCTAAGGCCTAAAGCTGATACATTTGAGTTTTCTAAATGACGTTTAACGGACCTCACACACTTACCTGTGCAGAAGGGCCTGTAGTTCTCTCCTCCAAACTGAGCCATGACGCCAATCCCATAAGCAGCTGCTTGCCGTACCTCGGGGCTGGTGTCACAAAGCGCTTGCATCATGGGTCGCAAGAAGTACTCTGCATACTTGAATGAAGATGGACTGCAGTGCTCAATCACGTCATCGAAAATGCACAGACCCCACTGTCTGTCAGCCCAGGGCCTATGTGGGCACTACAAGAGAACAATAGTGAGACTTTGTCAGTATTTTGTTGGCATTGCTTTTAATACTTGCATGAACTTTGATCAAATTATCAGTTTGTTTTTTCTTTTCTGCTCACTCCACTAATTTTCTCTGCACTTCAGGTCAGGGATCTGTGATGGCCACTCTGATACCTTTACTTTGTGGTCTTGGAACACGTTACAGCTTTGGCAGATATGCTTAGTGTGTCCTGGTGGAAGATCAGTTGTGAAGTTTTTTTTTTTTTTTTTTTTTTTTACATCAAAAAAGGTGAACCCCCACTTCAATATCCGACAATCAACCTTCATCATGCCATCTCAAAGTGCACCAGATGATGTTTGGAATAAAAAGTCTCATCACTTTTCTTTTTCTTCCAGCTGACCAAAGACCACTCCTCCAAAGGGCTGGCCATCACCTGAAAACTTTAAAATATATATATATTTTTAGTGCCACTCTTGAGCGTTTTCCCCTGAACAACCACCTTCCAATTTCAGACAATGGACACTCCAAGTTGAAGATTTACATATTTTGAGACCCGACATCTTCACTTCAGTTCTTTTGCTGTCTTCTGGTTTAGTCCAACCCATCAGATCAAATTCGGTTTTCCTGGGAGTTTATTTGCACCTCCAACACAATGCAGTGTCTGTGCGAGGTTAGGATTTTTACATTTGCCTAAATGCATCATTTGCATAAAATCATGTATACAGATGGTTAAGTCGACTTCCGAGTGCTGACACGAGTGTCTTCGCCTGTGTCTTCTCTGTCTACATTTCTTTTGGTTTCCATTGCTTGTTTCTACATTTATCTCGTGCCCAGGTTTTTAATCTGGAATTTCTTCCAGGATCAATAAAACGTGTCTATCCATCTATCGATCGGTACCTTCAGTCACAAACGATTCCTCAGGAGGTCCAAAACACACTGTTTAAAGGTAGATTCTTACAGGTGAATGTACAAACCCCATCCATGGTTTAGATAAGCAAAAGTATAGGGACAGGTAGTCAACACCAACATGTGGACATGTGCTGCATTCTGCTTTTAAGATGTTTAAGGCATTTATACCAGTGTATTTCAGATGAATAAGTTCACTTTCTTTCCACTAGAGTTGCGTTCAAGGTACAAACTATGTACGTAAGGCGAGGCATCAATGGCTGAATATTTTTTATTATTATTTCCACATATAGACTAGATTGTAATGCTAATTAAAACAAAAAGGTGAAAAACGCAGAACTAACCCCCAGCAGCTGCATTTCAAATATACATGAAATCTCTCACTATATATACGCAGGACTAGATGAATAAGATGTTACAGCTAGCCAAGTAAAATCCTACTTAGTTAAAATTATGCGACTGATTGAAATAAAATGAAATGGTGAAGATTATACTTACTATTAGATTGACTATAAGCTGCAAAAGCTGTTCAAACCAAGGAAGCACTTTCTCTTTGTAACTGCAGAACACAGCATGCAAAATGTCCGACACCTTGGTTAGAATGTACACATCGTTCTCATCCTGTGGAAGGAGGAAAACATGCTGTTAATTATATCAAGGGGGAACTTACCCAACACGTCTGAATAAATCATTTCAAATACCCACACTCTTCAGTATAAAAGGACACTAACCTCGTCTTGTAATGTTTCTTCAACTTGCTCATCATAATCCTCATCTTGTCTTTTGGCTGTACAGAAATTAAGAAAATTATTATTCGCACATAATACTTCAAAAAATGAATGCCTGTAATATTTGAATCAGAAATCACCTTGTCTGAGCTCTTGGTTTTTAAAGTGCTCCTCCAGTTTGCTTTTCAGAATGCCTCCCATCTCCTCAAAGTGCTCGTTGTTTAGACAGCCATCTCCCATTAACTCAATACACTGAGAGCAAGGGAGAAAAAGAACAAGGGTGTAAAATAAATCTGACTTCTTGTCAACCCTGATGATGAACTTTCAAAGAAAGGTAATGGGGGGAAAAAAGATTTCATTAAAAAAAGCTTTATTTCATAAATTTTTGTATTATTGCTATAAAAGAAACTAAGTATTCATTATGGTGAATTACAGCATTTAATACCTTAGCAAAAGAGTGCATGATCTCCGACAGCACGTCTGAATCGGGTTCAGTGCCGATGGCTTTGATGAGTGCGTCACACATGAAGTGCCACATCTGAGTGAGATACTCTGGACCCCTCACACGAGCACACTCCAGTAAGAGGGGCATGGACTCCGCAGCAGCTACTCGCACACGTAAAGAGTACATTAAGGACTATAATCTCTAAAATATGCACGGGGAGAAAAAAATTTACTAAAAACATGACAACCACCAAAAAGGTGTACCTTACAAGTACACAGAATAATGATCTAGGCAAACAAAGGATATCATCATGGAAGTAGAATTTAAGCAAAGGAACCATCAGCTTGACAACTTGCTCTGTATACTCCACAAATCCTTCTTTGAGCTCCTTTGCATAGCAGACCTGCGAGCAGGAACGATCCAGAAAGTTAAAGACTCTTGGGAAGACTGGGAGAGTCAGCCTATTAAAGCCTGTGAACTCATTAGGCCCAAATTACGTGTTGCAAAATGTAAGGCGTGGGGGAATTCTGAATGTGTGTTAAAACAGGAGGTGTATAGCTTGAAAAATCTGCTCAAACTGCATGATGCAATCGTGTTAACATGGACCCAATTCTCAAAGAAACCTTTTAGATCTTGTGGACTCCATGCTATGAAGAATTAAGGCTGATTTGAAAACAAAAGGATGACATGCCCCAGGGGTCTCCAAATCCAGTCCTGAAGGTCCAGTGTCCAGCAGAGTTCGTAATTCATCAACACCTAAACACACCCAAACACACCCACTGAATCTGATCATTAACAGAGGAGTTGAATTTGCAAGCTGGGTTCAAACAGAACAATCAAATCTCTGTACTGGATACTGGCCCTCCGGGACTGGAGCTGCACTACCCAGTATTAGTACTGTGTTCCTGACACACACACACACACAGGTTTGCATAACGCTGAAAAGAAAACTCAAGATGCGTTCATGTGTACTAGATGTCATAAAACAGAACTCAAACATACCAGCATCTGACAGGCTGTAGCCTTTTCTTCTAGTCCAGCAGTCTTGATGCCAAAGCTCTGCTGGTCTCCAAGATTTACAAACTCCCAACCATCATCTTCAGACATGTTCTCCATGTCCTGGGCTGAGAGAGAGCGCAAGAGAGGCATTTCGGGGGGGGGGGAGTGAAACGAGCTGCACCGACACACTGACGTAATCGTTTACATCATTGACTTCCGTGGAGTGTGTCGATACATTAAAACGTTAGCTCTTATTTCTAATTTTGCCACTACATGATGGAATACAAGACTAACCCCAAATATCTGAACCCAATCGTCCACCACGTGGTAAATTCTTTAAAGAAACACATAATATAGTCGAAGTAAAACGGCTCACCACAGCACACGCACACACAAACAGAACAAACATCTTAAAACACCCCTGGGTTCTCAGTCCTAATAGTGCTCTTGTATGCAGAGGTTTATTGTAGCTGTGGTTGTGATGTGGAAAAACCTGGTCAGTAGTGTATTACTGGCCATTGAGGGATTCCCTCAACTACCAAAATTCACACATCATATCCAAGACAATACATTTTAATTCCATGTCTAGTCATTATGCATTAAAAAAAATTTTAAAAACACATTTAATCCATTTAAAACCCAAAAAAGAAAAAAAAGGGTGCTAATAGTAAAAGAGAAAAAAATAGATAAAGTTAGGAGGAATTGTGACTTACTATCCAAGAGAGCTACTTCTGGCTTGATTGAAGCAGTTTTCATAAGTGGGCCCAGAACCACAGGAAGGTACTGCTGGAACTCTTTGCCCAGAATCTTACACATCCTGGCCCATGCCGAGATCATGTAGGAGATCTGCAGATGAACAAACGTGTCTCTTGATAAGCAGGAGTGATCATCGGTGTAATCAATATATACAAAAATTCTGGCAGTGTTGCAAAACTATGTTTCTATTTTATAAGGTGAAAATGTACTGTAAAGAGAAGACATCAAAGAAAGTCACAGGAAAGTCACAAACAGGGTCATTCTAGGGTCTTTTGCAAAACTCAAAATGAATTCTGGCAGCGATGTGTAATAGGTTTCCTCCAAAGATGTCAGCAGTGGCATCCAATTAACGTGTTGGCTTCTAAAGGTGGTAGCTAGCAAAACCTAAGTGGACTCCACGGTCGTGTCTATTAAGTGGCATTGTTTAATGCTGTGCATCTGTTCGACCGCACACAAATGGCGAATTGAAGCAGCAATTTTATACTCCAACTATAGGTGTGACTTTTTATGTCACTGAAAATTTTTACCAACCATTTCCTTGCTCTGGTCTTTATTTTTGTGATGACACCCACCAGCATTAACATGCTCCCTCAGCTTGTTGATACTGTACATATGGACAACATCAACAAGTCAAATTTCACCATTGTTTTCATCAATAATACTTTGGGGTAGAAAATGTGTGTACACTTAGACATGCAACCGAAAAACTGCAGACTGACTGCCTGGCCATAAACACCCAGCTCTACCTTTTGCCATCATTAAAATAAGTAATTACCAGCTTTGTTTCGAACAAGAATTGTATGTAATGTTAAAAAAAAAAAATAATTAGACATGGCTTGCTTGCTAGCGGCAAAGTTTAAGTACGATTTCTTCAAGCCATATAATTGCTCTGTATATGTTACTACGTGTTCTGTACATTTTAAGAAGTGTCCAAGTGTTAAGTTGTCCAATAAGTGTTTACTCTTACTTGCCCATAGACGATCATACTCGTCCAGATTGAAAAAATGTAGGCGTATTAAAACACCTCAGTCACTAGTCTGAAGGGCAACAGGCTGAACGCATACCAAGCAGGGGGTAGAATAACAGCTGCTGTTGCTATCTGCCCTTTAAGGACTCCAAGGCAATGAAGAAAAAAAATTACTTGCTGTACAAGAGCAACAAAGCCTGCTCGTTTACACTGCAACATGATTTAAATCATAATGTAAATGATGTAAACTAACATTCTAGGATATGAGGTCTTAATGAGTTGATTTTAAGGTGCACGTACATTTTCTACATATAACATCAGAGACACAAACCGTGCTAAATAGCCTGTTTGGTGAGGTCCCTGACTGATTACTATCCCGTCTGGGCCTTTAGTACCAGAAAGTTTTAGAAAGTATTTAAATCCTCACATGACAAGTAAGTGATCAGGAGTGATCAGATGACTCGAACCCATTCCTGATTGAATTTGATTTATGGTTACTGCATCGATTTTAGATTCGGTTATTAAAGAAATTTCATTTGTGTAATGCATATGATTTATATAGGACTGTATGAATTAAACAAGGCAGAATTCCTAAATGACTCAAACATCTAATCATTGTTTTAGAAACCCAAATATCATCATAAAGCATAGAAGTCTGAGATCAACACCTCATTACACAACTTGTATTCAAAATCATAATCTGCAGATATTACCAAAATGATTAGTGTGTTGGAGTGAGACACCTCTGAGGCCAATGTTTTTATGTGGCCATGTCGAGCCGAGCTGTCGACCTTTGTCTCTTTCTTGGGAGCATTTTATCAGTAAAAATAGTTTAATTATCAAGTTACTTCTGAATAAGTCATAATACAAATCGAATTGTTCGGGGGTTCCCTGATGATTCACATTCCCAATAACCATCACTAGAATTTTCCTATTGAGACAACACTCACCTGTGGGTCATCATCCTCCAGGTCATTAAAATCAGTCTGTGTCTTAAGGAGCAACTGCATCACTGCTGAAGCATCATGCATAAACTAAAGTGAGAAGATAAGAAGTCGTCATTTACACACACATACCAAGTTTTATGATGATCTTTTGTTAAGCACTAGCAGCAGAAGACCGTACAAGAGAGGTGCATGTTACACTAACCTTCTCTTTGCCCACAGCAAGACCAATTAGACTGATGCACTCGATAGTTTTGCCTCGTAGCAGACGAAGCTCCTTCTGCACAGCATTCTCTACGATGTGTTTAAGGGAGGGCATGAAAAGATCATAGTAAGGAACAAACCTCTCCTCTGCTGTGTCAGCCACGGACGCAATGGAGGTCACCACCTGCTCCAGCACCAGCTTGGTACCTTTCTGGATGAGCTGAAGAAAGCAAAACCAGAAGAAAAAAAAATCCTTTTAACTAAATGCCTTTGAAATTGTATTGAGGATGTACAATGCTACAGTAGGTTGAACCAAAGAACCAGTGAGGATGCAGGCAAGACTATAGGATTTTAGCAAGACTATAAATCAAGCGACTGGTGGGCGTTAATCCATGAGGAAATGGACCAACAGCCCTTTCCTCCGTGTGGTACATCAGGCAGGTAGCAGGCTAGGGTAGGAAACAGTGGTGATGGACATCATGCTAAATACCTGCACAAAAGCATACTGCTATTCAGCTGTTACAAAGGATGCAAACTGATTTTTTAAATATATTTATCTTAAACAAACCTCCTGGAGCTTGGCAACCATGATGACATGAAGATGCTGAACAAGATTATCCAGGTAGGGGACGAGGAGAGCTTTGGGGCAGTCTTCAGTGAAGTTAATAAGAGCTGCTGCAGCATGAGCCTGAACGCGAGGGTTTGACTGGTCCTCCATAGTCTGGAGAAGGGCAGAGATCACCTACAACAACAAAGTGAGCCTTAACGCTGCATCTAAAATAACTATTAACAGATAAATAATCGATTGATTATTGAAATGAATAAGAAGCTATTCAGTTTATAGATTGCTGTGTTTTAATGAACCTATACACCTGAAAGAACAATAAAAAACTAAAACCAAGGATAAGCAAAGAAGCACTAATAAAATATTATAATTAATTTAAAAAAAAAATTTTAAATCACAATTAAAATTTGACATGATCTCACAAATAGGAAAGGAGGCAGACCTGAGGAGAATGTGGAACATTAGTGTCTGTGTTGCTGAGAGTCAGGAATCAAAGAGGAGAGGGTACGCAACACGCTGCATGCACTGCATAATACATTTCAAGTTCACTACAGAGAACTAGAAATATAAACGGAGGCTCATGGTGACGCACACACACTATTTTCACACAGTCTCCTCAGGTGTGCATGGACTCTTGCTACACACCCACATCACCACAAAGTCTTTTTTCTGATTCTAGCTAAGTTAAGACTAAACAGCTCCCACACGTTTTGATGTTTATGGTCATGAAGGCTTTACCATCAAACCATTTCACTTCACTCCAGCAAGCAGTAATGTCTGTGTCAGAACATTTAGAGTTGGCGTGAAAAACATGTGATTACATTACCACCTAATTGATACTAGGTTTGTTGACATCTAATTTGGTCGTCAATTTTAGGTCCTCTACGTCAATTATTTGTTGCACCTTTCTAGTGAGCATGCTCAAAACAATGAGAGAAGAACATTCGATCGGACAGTCCAGTTCTTGAAGATATCAAAAAAACAGCCAGGGAAAAAAAAGTTGCCATTTAAGTAGGGTTTCCCTGAAAGTAACTAGCCTCTCATATACCATGTAGCTTTACCAACCACGCAAACTAACTCGGGGTTTCTACAATGGGGCAAATTGTACTAAGCAAGTTAGCAAGCAAGTTTACTTACTATTAAAATTTCCAATTACAAACCCTGAGTTCTGAGAGAACATTACCTTGTCATGGAATTTCTTTTGGAAGGTGGGAGCAAAATCTGTGGCCATCTGACCAATGGCATTACAAGCTGCATATCGAACTCTGGGATGCTGAAAAAAGAAAATGAAAAAAACAGAGCGTTTAGAGAAAGAAATGATGAGGTGTAGCAGTGTGACATTAAGCACATCCATAGATGAGTAATAAAAGTAATGTTTGTGCAGTTCATTGAAATGAGAGTTTCAGTACATTAATAAACTGATTAAATACTTACAGGATCTTGGCAGAACAGCAGAACAAAACTGACAATTTCATTCAAAATGGATTCCATCTGCTGATGACAGCCTTCACCAATAGCAGAGAGTGCCATAAGACCGGCATGTCTATACCTCCAATCAGCTGTGAAAAAAAATACAACACCACAATTAAGGGGGAGCACAGACACTTAGTCATAACACTCAGCAATGCATCATGTTCCAAAAGGTTAAAGGGTGTGAAGAATTAAATTTATGGAAAATGCCTATTTAAAGATAAAACTTATTTATTCAAAATCAGGCTACCAAAACTCACTCGGTCATGTACTGTATACATAAACAGCGGTAATGGGAAGAAATGTTGTGTTATCATCACAGCCAAGCTGAAGGTTTCTGCAGATAATGAAAATGAGTGGGACCGTACCCCGAGCCCCCAAACAGGTATCCCAAAATGCTAAGTGCACCTCTGCTGCCAGACACGAAAGGGAGTACTAGCACTTAACCAAGTTTTCAAATAAAAAAAGTAGGGATGAAGCACCAGCTAGAGCTCGCCCCTACCCCCCTCCATAACAGACAGAATGAATAACAATAAACTGCTGAAACTGCTAGTTTTCTTAAAACTCCTATTAATTCTGAAGTATGCACGTGTGCACTTACGGTTCTGTAACATCTGCATAATGTGTTGTTTAATCATGGGCAGCACAATCTTCCCTCCAAGGCCACAGGCAATTCTGTCGAGAGCGCTCTCACCTGCCACAGCATTACTGGGGTGGGGGAGGGGGGGGGGGGCAAAAAAAAAAAAAAAACCAACACTAAAATTAATACTAATCAAGGGTACAAAAGACACTTTAAAAACATGCTGCTTTTATTATGCAACATGAACAATTCTTTGCAACCCATGCTACAAAAACATCTTCAACCTTCACCCTAGATCCATAAAACTGCATTGGGAAAATGTGCTTGTGTTCATTTATATATAAAAAAAAAAAAAAAGAAAAAGAAATCTGACCAAAGATGAGAGTCATTAGCCGTTAAAGAAAGCAGGTCGTCATGTAGCATAAAGATGGTAGCATTCAGTAGATCAAACATTTATTCCAGGAACACGTGTCCAGCCATACATCCGTAAAAGTGCCATTTACAAGAACAAAAAGGCAACAATAAAACTTCACTGGCACCAAGTGTTTATAAATTACTTGCTATAAAATACATGTTTACCCTTCTGATAAGATTTGCTCCAATTACAAACGGATATGGCAAATGATAAGATATACTGATCCATCCAGTGAGGCTAAGATTAAAGAGATTGAGGTTTGTGTCTTATGTAATAGAGGAGTTACAGCTGTAGTAACATCTGCATTAAACACGATCGATTCACACAGGGTTAGGAGATCTCACACAAGTGTTGATTTAGGCACGCAATCTCTCTTTGGGTTTTAAGGTACAGCTGCGATCCCTCTAATTTAGTATTTAACTTAAATAATTTCTATTAATAAAAAAAAGGACATCACAAAAATTACATAAAGATGGGTTCTTATTAATTATATAATAATTCAACACCTATATACTGTGGCAGGAATATAAATGTTCAAATATCTATAGACCCGAGCAGAATTGATTTTGAAGATGCAATAAATAATTTGAGCTCAAATGTACAGTACAGTTTGACTTTACTGATTTATTTCTCACTCGAAGCACAAATGTTTTGGTCCAGTGTTGCATTTTAATGGAGTTCAGATCAAATCAATACCGGAAAGGTCACTGCAAAACAGTTTGTGTATTTATCTAGCTTTCTGTCGATCTGTAATATGTTCGGCTACCTCCTGAAAGCACCGTCTATGGCAGAGTCTAAACAACTAGACAATTACAAGCAGGTTTAGGGCAAAAAAATAATAATAATAATAATAATAATAATAATTAGTTGCTGCATTTTACAGGATATTTTCAAGAACAATCTGGGAATGGAAAAGCTTCTGATGAAACCTGGCAGAGTTTATTTTGATTCTTGACAACCAGTCACCTAACCACAGCACTGTTTATAAATTAGAAAACAGTAATGCCTACATGGCAAAGAATTTAAAGTTAGCACAAAACGCAGGCGAGAACAGCAAATCATCATTTAAATTTGCACAGCGAGTTTAATTGCCTATGGTAATTATTCACTGCACTTTTAGTATATACAGTACATACAGAATGAAGTCACTGGCATGCTGCTAAGAAGCATGCAAGCATTTCTGAAAGTTTCGGTTAATGCAGGTCTGAGCACAAAGAAATAAAAGGACCAGAAATACTGTTCATTATGGAGCACTGAATGTTTCTCCAGCCGGGCTGTGGAAGTCACAAAGGTAGGCAACTCCCACGCATTAAACTGAAGAATTTTCTATTTGCCTGTGTAATACAACCTTGATGATCAGCACAGATGAGCAGCCTCAAGGAACCACCAGGCATTAAAAAAATGAATCTTTAATGTATATACCATAAGACAGAGCTATAAAGTGGCCTCCACTAAGCGTCTTGACAGAATATTTTCAATAACATTAAGAAGGCAAGCAGGTCCCCAACCAAAAAAAAAAAATCAATCAGTTTCTGCATTTTGCAGGATATTCTCATTATTTTGGGAAAGGAAAAGCTTCTGATAAAACTTGGCAACTGAAAGTTTATTTTGATTCTTGATAACCAGTCACCCAACCGCTGCACTGTTAGCCAATTTCTGTTACCTGTCAAAATCATCATCTTCTAACTCATCTGCCATTGCCCAGTCTTCATCCTCCTCCAAGTCCACCATCATAGACAACATCTGAGGCACTGCGGAGGAAAAATGAGTCCTTTACAAATTAGAAATGCATTGTGTAACCCATTTTGCAATTGACTGAAGTTGCAAAATATTTATTGAACTGGCCTCTGTGAGCCTAGGCATTTATATCAGTCATCATTTGTCCTCCCACACCCTTACACTATTACAGTATTTTGTGCATTACCACTCTGAGCCACAATGGCAGTGTGTTTCCTCAACATGGCGGCAGCAGTTTCAGAAAGCGTCACAATAACTTCAAGTGCCAGCTGTCTCTGCATGTTCGTCAAATTCGTATCTGCACACAGCTAAAAGCACAAAACACTTTGTAAATCATCTATTCAGATCATTAAATAAGCCAGCTACGTCCAATACCAATATATTTAAAGCATGTGTGTGCGCGCACATTCTGCATGTGTCTTTTAGGAACAACAAAAGATTTAAAAAACTCTTACAACAAATGCCATACAATACTGCAATGTCACTGGATGTATATTGGCCGTGTGGGAGCATCTCTGTCCCTCCTTATCAAATTTTAAGAAACATAAAATTTACCCTCTAGGAACTAGGGCGACAATTAATCACTATTTTCACAGATAAATATTAATTAATACAAGAGAACTACTTACATTATGAATCACAGTTACTTAATGGACCCTATTTAGATATAAGCTTTTACATTTTGGTTCATGTTTGTTTTTGGCTCTACTGAAACAAAAGATGGAAACTCCAAAGACGAGCAAAGTAGCAGAAATTATTTCCTAAAGATTGCAAAAGCCTGGTAATTAAAAAAAAAAACATTAGGAAAAGAGAGAAAAGGCGCTAATGGTGTGACTTTAGACCAGATTAAGTATAGGTTTCAGAATTGTGCCAAGCTCGTGCTAGTCTGCAGCAGGCAAGTTGGCACAGAAATTCCTGTGAGGTGTCCAGACTTGAATTAGCAAATGTGTGAGGGGGAACAGACTCTTCCCAACAAGTCGCAGGATATCAAAAGATTGATTGTTCAGAGGCGACTCTGGACGCTGTTGCGTAGTGTATACCAACTCAGCCGTGAATGGACACCGTCAGTATGCAACAGAGCACAGAAGAGGCGGGATCATTCACCTCATTAGGTAGCCGGCTGGCATGCTGCTAACAAGACACATCCCCACATTTCCACCCTCGACGATGCACAACAATAGAAAAAATAAATAAAAATATATACCTTTCCAACTAAAATTTCTGAAAGTTTGTTAATGCAGGTCTGAGCACAAAGAAATAAAAAGACCAGAAGTACTGTTCATTATGGAGCACTGAATGTTTCTCCAGCCGGGCTGTGGAAGTCACAAAGGTAGGCAACTCCCACGCATTAAACTGAAGAATTTTCTATTTGCCTGTGTAATACAACCTTGATGATCAGCACAGATGAGCAGCCTCAAGGAACCACCAGGCATTAAAAATTCTTAAGATCAGATTACAAAAAAAACAAAACAAATAAATATGTAATGTGTATACCTTAAGACAGAGCTGTAAAGTAGCCTCCAGGTTGGGCCTCAGGTATTTAGGGGCAGTATCAGCAATTTCTACAAGTGACTTCAGCACAGAATCATCTCCCTGGTAACAGGATTCATTCACTTCCTGGAGTACAGCAGGAAAGAATTAAAGGCATTGTGCTATCTGCCAAAAACTAAACTTTAATTTATAAAAAGCAAAAAAAAAAAAAAAGTCATATTCAAAATCATACATCTTGTAAGGAACGCTGGTATTAGACCTGTACTGGCTTTATTACAAAACAAATACTAGCTTCATAAATGTAAAAAAAAAAAAAAGCCATAAAACATTAATATGAACCTAATTAAAATAATTTGTTGCATGTGCTGATTGCTTACCTGCAGTACACCAGGCAGGAGATCTGAAAAATGTTTAAGTATTGCAATATTGCTCTCATTGGAGAGAATAAAGGACGCAGTTGCACGTGCTGAGAGTGTACGTATCTGCAAAAAAGTAGATTAAAAGACATTAAATAAAATCAGCGAGAATCACATGCACTGTGATTTGTGAAGTGATTTGAAACTTTAAACCCATTAAATATTAGTAACTACAGTTAAAACTGGTGGTTTTTAGTAGCAACAGAATTACTGCGTACAAAAGTGTTCTCACAATGATATCCTCAACATGAACTGGTTTAGTAAGATCAAAATGCAACTGACAAAGCCAATATGTTTAATTTCTAAAGATGGACAGGTAAGCGGTTGACTAACAGCCAACACAGCCATCGCACCACAGATTTTGACCAGGAGCAGATCTACGATATTGCATTTGTGACACACTCTTTGTCCTTTGCTTCACTCCGTACCAGGAGCATTTCAGTTGCAGAGCGGCCTGCTTTGAATTTTGCTAAAAGAAATGCTACAAGCTTTCAAGAGCCACCTCAGAAGTGGTTTCTGTCAGAGAGACTATGCCCGGATCCTTTAGTGAAGTGGGATGCTCCTGAAACATGGCCGTGCACCTGCAGGAATCACAACACTGACTAGAGTGGCAACGATCAGCTCCAGCAACCGCATCGCAGTTGAAACTCAACCTTGCCTCCCCTAGTGGAAATGAAGGGTTGTTGCATTTTAACCTTTATATCACATTTAACATTGCACACTCAATAGAGCAGTTGCTACTGAAAATCACATTTCCACTCATGTTGGTCAGAATGAACCGCATTGTCTGCACATCGTCTTGTCCATGACTGGACATGCTTTCTACATTCCACTTCAATTCTTTATTTGATTATATTTTTTATTCTGTTATTTACATAATGTAAATTTTAAATTCTTTTTACAGCTGAAATTTTTATAAACATTTTGGCAGTTTGGCATTTTATTTAATGACTACAAACTACTTCAGCTACTGAATCAGCATATTTGATAACCAGAAGGATAATTAGGGCATGTCAGAATGCATGATCTGGGGGTAATTCAGCTTGAACAATATCATACACTTTAAGACTTTAAGTTACCCTTTTTATTTTATCGTGGTGAAATGGTGTTACTCACCTGTGGGTTTTCCTGATCTTGCATGCACTGCACCAACATGCGTTTTATAACTTCCAAATAATGCTGCTGCTGGTTGCCAAATATACCTGGAAAATTCCTGCACACAAAAGTAAACAAGCAAATGAAAAACACTTGGAAGAAAAAACTATTTTTTTTAAACAGGTCAAACTAAAACAAAGCTCACCAGAAAATGTGCAGGGCAGCCTCTCGTAGACAAACGTTCTGAGAGTTCACAGAGTCGAACAAAAACTTGAGAATTTCTGGCCATTGGTTGTTTCCATCATCATCTTAAAAAATGACACAGATGCAACTTTAAATCAGCATGTTACAAAGAGAAGAGTGCTCTGTCCAGTGAATAAATCGAGAACACACAAACCAGTAAAACAGGACTTTAAAATGTGGTTCAACTAACCAAGAAGATTGCGAGCCAGCTCGGCAGCGACATCACAAATCTTCTTACGGATACTCAAGGATCCATCTAACTGGATGCTGGCAAGCAGCTCTGTTTTAACAGCAGTCTGAATGTCTACTGTCAGGCTTGGGTAGACTTCTTCAAAGGACGAGGACAACAATCGCCGTAGCAGGACAGCTGCCATCTGCCTAACCTGTACGAGAAGCAAAGGACGGAAGGATGACATTTTTCTCTACAACGCAACACTGAAGTCTTTATAAGATGAGCACGGAAGCAAATTATGCAACACAACTTGCAATCAGTCCATCTATAATAATGCATGTAAAAAAATAAAATAAATACTGTGGTGTCCTGGGACCATGGGGGTAAATGTCCTAAACAATGTCCTAAACAATCAGAACATGTAATATTACATTAACATACAAGCCATTGCCAGTATTCTTACCATTGCCCTGTTCAGCACAGAATCATGGGGGGGGGACTATCAAAAAACTCATTTTTAACAAGTAATTTCTTGGCGAAAGGCTGAGCATGAAAAATTGAGAAAATATGAAAACTTGTTGACAGATGGACAAAGTGTACTGTACAGCAAGGAGATCACATCAAAGAATGATGTATTTGTCTTTTCTAAGAGTTAATTAAAAGCAAATTCTACAGCCAGAGTGCGGATAATTTTTGACACCCCTTGTATAACTGTATGAATGATGAAAGCAACTGAAACATGAGTAGTGGCACAAGAGCAGCACACAAGGACCGGAAGCGAGATGCCACTATGGATACAGTTGTACTTCCCTAACCGTCAAAGATTTGAAGATAATGAGAATATGATCTCATTTCCAGGTATAAAAACAAAGTGTTGAGTTTAATATTTGGTTAGTTGCTTTTGCTCTGCTACTGAAGAAATGTGATCACGGGTTAGTGAAAATCTAATTCTAGTAAATAGTGTGAACATATCGGTCATGGCTGACAATTTGTTAATCCATCACCAGAGACGTCAGTAACAAGCATAAAAACTAAAAGAATGCACATGATTTAATTACTCTTTAGTGCTGCTAATTACTCAGTTTACACAAATCAAAACACGAGTACAGAACACGTACCTCCTCAGCTGCAGATGCATCGCGGACGGCTTGCAACAAGAAACTTATCTTTGTTGATCCAGGGATGGTGTCGTACGTTTCCTACATTAAAAAAAAAGAAAAAGAAAAGGGGGATAAAAATTGTTTAGCTGAAGAATTACATTGTAAATTAGAAAACTGCAAGAAATGCCCAGATATTAAGCTTCCACTATAACCACCACTAGAACAGTTTTACAGCAATAAACTTGAAATATAATGAAAACTCAAGATTTGTGTCTTCCACTGTTAATGCCAATTACACTTTAGTGCTAAAACATAGGCTGTAACTCATAATAGTATACATTTATTTTTATTTTTTAAAAAGCTGACTCAGTTGATCTGGACGAATTAAGCTGGATTTTATTGCAACAATTAAAGGTGAAGTGAGCGAACCCGATTCAAGTTCAAGAACATGCAAAGAGCAGACTGAAACGCAGTACAATACACACTCCTTGTACACTGTTAACTAAAAAACAATGTTATTCCCAAATCAAATCAAAATTACATTCGACCACATAGCCCTCATATCTATCAGCAATAACTTCAGCAGGAGGTCATCCAACTTCTGCCTAATAAGAGAAGTGCTCGGCCCATCCTCTCACAGCACTGTTTCAGAGTGGCTTCCTCCCTCATGAAAAGCATCTTACTGAGAAAGTCCTTGTTCATTGTCCCTGTATTTCTTATCTGAGCCAAGGGCGACCTCTCCCTATCATGCAGGTGCTCACCATGATCTTATACGAGACAACACACCACTTCCCTTGTGTCTTTCAGCTCATCCCATGAGTTTTAAAGTTGTAACAGCAAACCTTAATCTATAAGTTTAATGTTGGTAGATAGATCATTAAATAAGTTTTACCTAAAAACATGCTTGCACTGGGATAATGAACATAATCCGTTCTGGATCGTGTCCCGAGGTGGAGTTTGTGAACAAGGACAAATTTTAGGCAAATTTTTTTGAGTCATGAACCGATTTGTTCGTACTCGCAGGGGCGTTCGTCAAACGAGGTTCCGCTGTATTTCCTTTCTTTTGCCTACATAAGAGGCAAACTGGATGGATGAAGGGAATGATGGCATGCTCTCGCTCTTCCGTCAATCACAATGGCCCTAGTCAGTTGTGGATGTCTTAGAACACACATGCAGATCTAGAGGGATAAGCCTTTCCTCAAAGTGTCCCTATGACTGACGCCAACAGTCCAAGAACCTTGTGCAGTTTGTGAAAACAATCGACTTTTCCATTATATAAAAAAATATATGATATAATATAATATTATAGCAGCTTATCCGTTAGACCAATGATGAACTAAATAAAATTCAGTTCATCATATTGCCTGGGTTGCACTAGGAACAAAAAAGCAATGTCACGCTGTACTGCACAATCCTGACCCCTTTATATATACATTATATACACACACACACATTAATTAGCTAATTCATTAAATCGTGTGTGCTGGGAACTGAGAGAAAAAAACACAACAAGCACTACATGACCAAGGCTGAGAACCAGTTTTAAACCATATACATACACATACATATTATATATAGTTCCCTTTTCTTTCTTCATTACTGTGACCAACAGCAGTCAAAAAGTTAAAAAGGTCTCATGGTTAAAATCCACATACTTCATGTTTTTGGGATATGCATTCTGAAAAGCATATTCATAAAGAATATTGACAACAAGCAAGTAAATAAATTTTGACTTGTATTTTGTCGATTGTTGTATTGCCAGTCAGCACAAAAGAGCCGTATGCGTAGACTTGAGCGACGCTTTATAGTTTTAAAACAACCTATTTATTTCCTAATTCTCCCTAAGCAACTTTTTGTCGAGGTAACCTTGCCCCCGTGTATAGCGGCCCCTGCCTAGATGCACCTTTTACAGTCACTGAGGAGGAGTTCATATAACCAAGTTAAAATTACCTCATTAATTATGAAGGTAGTCGTAGCCAATTACAAGCACTTGGTACATTTCTTAAAAATATACGATAAACCGACAGACCTTTACGCCTATATCTATGAAGGGCTGTACAAATATAATGATGACAATATTACCCAAATCTATTTCACATTCCTCCACAATATTACTCGTTTATTGGGGAAATTTATTTTTTAAAAAAAAAAAAAAAAAGATGCAAGGCTCTAACTCAAGAGTATTATACTGACCGTACCATACTAAAAACTTGGAACGCGAGCATAATTCGTTCTGGAAGCATACTTGTATATCAAAACACTCTTATATCAAATTTAATTTCCTCATAAGTAATAATGGAAACCCCAAAAACATTCATATAAAACAATCACGCACCTCGACACACAAAAAAAAAAAGCTTTTCGGACACATGTGGTCACATGCTTATAGTAAACAGTACAAGTGCGCACAGATGTTGACTATACGAGTGAGAGGGAAGAGGAAAAGGATTTAAGTCATGGTGGGGTGGAATTGTTACATACAGTATTCCTAAAAAGCATTTACCACATATGTTTAGCACTAAAATTCTCTTATAATAGTAAGTTGAACTTGTATTTCATGGTGTGTCTTTCTTTACACACAGTGTGTGTGTGTGTGTTTTTTATTATATAAAAAGGAGTATATAAAGGGGGCAAAGGAGTAAACACAAAGATGGTTTTTGGAATTTGTCTGTTTGTACATGCACCATGTAAAAACTACTGAATAAATTTTAATAGGGTTTTCACAGGTGTATTTAAGTTTAACATAACATACTGTATAGACTGATGTGCTAATTTGAAATTTAAATGGAAAAACACCCATAATTTTTTTTAAGACCCTGAGTGTGCAATCAAAATCAACTTAATAAACGCAATCTCTCACCTTTTTGCGCATTTCACGGTAAAACGTAAAAATTAGTTCTTTACTTCATTCCAAAACTGAATAGAGAACATTGTACATTTTTTAAAAACCTGTTTGTGTGTGCAATTAAATTCTATAAGAACAAAGACACAGGCACATCTAATTATTATAATTACTGTATAAGCACAAGGTAAAAGGTTAAGGAGTTTGTAATTAAATATATAGGTTACAACGTAGAATTTATTGTCAAAGGTTTTATTGCTCAAAGTGTATCCTAACACCTCTAGTGTACTTCTTTGCAACTTCGCTCTGTTCTCAAAATCTTTGCTAGTCAGGTTAAACTAACCTACAGTCAATTATATTCAATCAACTCAAACTGCACATGTGCATCTCTGTTAAGAGAGTAGAACATATTTAGGTTTTTAGTGGCTGCGCAAGCGAGACATTACGCTATGGTGATTAAAATAATAGATATAAACTCATGCATGTGATGTTTAGAGTAGCATCAGAAGAAAGTGTAATGGGCTGACGCATGCACACAGACACAGAGCATCAAAAGGAGCCAATCAGAAACCTCCAACCAGCCTCTGATAAGCTTCCTTTAGTCTGACTAACTGGAGTTAAGCAAGTACAGCTCTTTGACACTGAGGAAGTAAAGTCTGAACTAGACGTGCAAGAGTGTTAAAGCGTGCAAAAGTAAAACGACATCACAAAACAGTTTTATGCTCAGGTTTTTGGCATAAAAATAGCATGCTGCTGCACCTTAACCAATTACACTGATTAACATGTTTAGGGCTGCCTTCATGTTACACGTGATGTGAGTGACAGCAGGAACGTCTTAAATGAGGGTAGAGAGATGAGAGAAATGATCGACAATCATTCGCTAATCTCTGGCCTGAAGGCTGAATTAATAGTGTTTTGTTACATTGTGAGGGTGTGGCCAATGAGCATGATAAAAATAGTAATCTGGGCAATCATCAGGTAAACACATGAATGCGGCATGAACTGAATGCAGAGAAATACATGCAAGGAAATCATCACTTAGAAATGAGATTGTGATTTTTTTATTATTAATTGTGCAGCACTAGATTCAATTATCGCTCCCAAAGTTGTGCATATTTCATAGATAACTAAAGGGATAAAAGCGATTGTACAATCTACCTAAAAAAAAATAAAATAATGTCCAACAAGTTGGACAGGAGCCCTTAAAGATTGCCAGAGACGTTTATTCCACAGACTGACCCATGTAGTCCAATCCAACAGAAGAGATTCAGTAGCTCATATTGCTGAAAAAGTGAATGTGGGCTCTGATAGAAAGATGTCGGGACGCATTGCAGTTTCTTGCGTATGGGGCTGATCAGGTGCCCATGCTGGCCCATGCCCACCATTAAAAGTGCCTACAATTGGCATAAGATCAGAACTGGACTATCGAGCATGGTCTAATGCATCACGTTTTCTTTTAAATCATGTGAATGGCCCAGTGTGCGCTGGGGAGAGACAACACCAGGATGCACTTAGGAAAGAAGGTCAACCGGGGAATCACTGTGATGCTTTGGGCAATAGTCTACTGGGGAAATCTCAGGTCTTGCCATTCGTGTAAATATTACTTTAACATGTACAACCTACCTAAACATTGTTGTTAACCGAGTAAACGCCTCCCTGGGTGACAACAGTGGCCTCTTTCAGGAGAATAACGCACCCTGCCACTCTGCAAAAATGGGTTAACACATCAACCTCAGGGACAAAATGTTCACTGGATGCCTAATATATCCCACCCACGACCAGGTGCTGTTGGAACATGATAAATGTTCACCTCGCTAGTCAGTGGCTTTTATGGCTGATTTTTTTTATTTTTTTATTTCATCAGAGGAAGAAAAAACTGCTACAGAGGTAGCAAACAGTGATGATCAGAATAAGACAGTGATACCAGTGATTCCCGATACTCCGGGTCAATGCACCAAGTCAAACTAGCTCTAAGAAAAACTTACTCCAGCTCTTATTATAGAGTTATCCATTATTCCAATATTAAATTCAGTTTCAAGTTATGATTTTTGCCCATTTAAATTTTTTTTTAATGAGCATTCGGCCAAAATACTGTATTGGTGCTGAGTTTTTTTTTGTTTTTTTGTCAAACAAAATACAGAAAATGGGTGCCAAAGAAGCATCCTCTGAAGTGTACGCAACATGAAAGTGATCAATCTTAGTTGGCTAAAAAATTTTACTGGCTAACTTCAGCCGTTTAAGAGATGATTTTATGTGCTTCAAAAATGGCATTTTTCAGTGTTATACTGTCTCACTCAAAATAATTTTTTAATGCAAACTATTTATACATCTTTGAGTAATGACTTTAAAATTGGTGTAAGGTTCTAGAAGCATATGACCTTTTGGTAAAAGCTTAAAAAGCAAAAAATCTGTAGTGTCCATAACCATGTCGGGTTCATGTTGCAACATCTTAACCATTTTGCATTAGAGAATAACTTTTACACTTTTAGGTTTATGTTTTTTCATATGAAATATATATTGGCCATGTTGCATCTGAATGACCGTTAAGATCATTAGTTTTTTTCCCCCCACATCTTTTAATGGACACTACATAAAAGAAAGCCAATTAACTATAAAACCACTGATGAAGTGAGTAACGTTATACCGGTACCATAACATGTCATGGGCTTGAATATACTAAACACCCAGTGAACAGTCATCTGTTAATGTGTTGGAAGCAAGATAAATGAGCAAGTGTAAGGATATGAGCAACAGTGGGTCAAGTTGTGATGGCCAGACAACTTAGATCAGCACATCTCCAAAATGGCAGAACTTGTGTGGTGTTCCTGTTGTGCAGTTAGTAAATGCCAAAGGCAGTTCATGGAATGACAACTGGTGACGTGCACCCAAGACTCATTTAATGTGTGTGGGGAGCAACTGCTAGTTCATCTGTTCCAATCCCACAGAAGAGGTACAAGCTGCTTAAAAAGACGATGCTGCTGGCTACAACTGAAAAATGACTGAACACACTGTGCATCCCAGATTTACTGCAATGGGGCAGGAATGGTCACGAAATGGTCAGAGTATCAAGGCTGACCCATGTTCTCCACTGAAAGCACTTACAGGCTGAACTCAGACATCAGAACTATACAACAGAGCAACAGAAGAAAGTGACCAAAACTGATGACTCATGTAAATGGTGGGTGTGTGTGCAGGTGTGTGCATGTGTGTTTACCTGGAAATGAAATGACAATAGAATGCACTTTCAGAAGAAGACAGGGCAACATGACATTTTGAGCAATGTTCTGCTGGAAAAACATTGAGCTCTAACATTCATGTGGTTATCTTGACACATGCCAAACACCTAAACACTGCAGCAGGCCAAGTACAAGGCATGGCAGCAGGGTTTCCAAACAGCAGTGGCTTCTTTCAGTGGCTTTATTTTTCCAAAAAATAAAAAATAAATTGGATTGCCAAGCAAACACCTCATTCCTATCCAGCTGAGTATCTGTGTTCTGCTGATGGAAAAGGGCTTCCAGTGAGCAGGTTGTTTAACCATTCAGTGAATAATGCATGGAGAGTCTCACATCAGTCTCATTTATAACTTGCATTTTCATTATTTTATGACTGTCTTTGCCGAAAACAGACATTTCTAAATGTTGTTAGGCTTTAGGCTGCTTCCGCCGAGGTGTCGCCACAGCGGACCATCCGATCGGCACACAGCTTGGTAAGTTTTTTTTCACCGGAAGCTGTTCCTAATGCAACTCTCCCATTTTATCCAGGCTTGGGACCGGCACTGCATCCTGTGGCCGGGGTCTGGGCACTGGGTGTGAACTGAACCGCATGGCAGGTGAGAACCCTACCACTTCCAGATAAATATCCAGTCAATAAACAAAAAATATGTGGTAGAATATTTTTGAAATTTCTAATTTTGTCAGATCTAAACTCTCCCATCTCTAGTATCCACTTTATAATAAGAACCCTGGAACACATCCGGGCAGGACTCCGATGCATCACCGAGATCAGGACAACTTCACATTGAAATGACACAATTTGGGGAAAATAAATAAAAGACGAGCAAATGATGCAGATAAACAGATTCTATAATAAATCAGACGGTGCACTGATCAGTAACGTGTCTTTTCTGAACAAAGCGGAGACGGCTTTCCTAAGTGAAGCCCCGCTATATGGACAACGGTACAAGCTAAAGTTTAGCTCACGTGGGAAAAAAAAGTTTGTTTGCAGCCATCAGACATGTGATGAAATATGGGATAACGAATAACGCTGGAATGTAAAGACACCTCGGAGTGCATTAATGAGACATTAGTGCAGAATAAAGTGCGAGTGTATTGCGAGTTGGTGTGTGTGTGTGTGTGTGTAAAACTCCGGCCTGATTCAGCGGGACAGGGGTTTGGGGAAGCGGAGTGGGAGTGTGTGTCCGGGTTCTCTGGACGAGGGCCTGCTCACACACACACACACACACACACCTCACAATAAGTGATGGACTCTGTGCGTCCGGATAGTTTAATCATCTCGCGTTAGGTGTTCCTGTTGTCTTTTTAACAGTCAGCGTGTTGGGCAGCAGTAACAGAGCTGAGTGAGTGTGTTGAATGTGCTAACTGAGCTAACACGCTAGCAGCAGAAACAACATTTACACATCGTCTAATGACCTACAGCTGAACACTGCTAGTAAACTACTGATCCGACTACACGGCGTTACTAACATTAAGCGATAGCATTAAATCCTGTGTGTGTGTGTGGAACAGTTAAGAGTGTTTGGTGTGAAAGCCTCACAGTGTGCAACTCGAGCTCCGATATCGCGATATAACTTCAGTGTAAACTCTCATTAGGTCCGCGTTATAATACAGCACAGTCAGGTGAAGTGATCTGCCCCGCGAGACAGGAGTCGATCGCAGGAGGTTATGAGGTTTAGACGCAGTGCTTGCTAGCTGCAGTACCAGTGATGTGTGTGTCTTTTAGCATAGCGGACTAACCTCACCGAAAACTTGCCCCGTCACACGTGGACTGAACCGCGGGCAGGAACAGAGATCACAGTAAACCTGCTAAATGACCAAAACCTTTACATTCTCATTCAAAATACTCTTGTGTTTAGAAAGCGTTGTTCATACCTCGGCTTGTTTCCTGACATTATTATCAGGGCTCATCAGGTTGCCCAGTAAGAGATAAAATTGCTGCTGCTCCGCCATTGCAGTGAGATTCAGAAAGAAACCAGCTGATGAGGGAGGAGCCAAAATAAACCCGGCTTCTGTCATGTTTTGCCGCCTTATCGGGTTTTCCTTCCGGGTAGCAGGAAGTTACAGTGTAGTATTCTAGAACATTTTCTTTTTCATTTTTTTTAATTCAGCCCAAAAAAATCTTGTTCTGAAGTTGGTACCCCCCCTTTTATATGGGAATAAATACCATGGTCACATTGGCCTCAATGGTCCCTAGATAAACTACAAAGATTACTATATACTGCATATATACAGGGGTTGGACAATGAAACGCCTGGTTTTAAACCACAATAATTCAATAGTTTGGTGTAGGGCCTCGTTTAGCTGCCAGTACAGCATCAGTTCGTCTTGGGAATGACAGAAACAAGTCTTGTTAACACTGATCCACCCCTATGCTTCACTCTGGGCATGCAACAGTCTGGGTGGTACAGTTGCTTCTTTGGGGCTTCTCCACACCGTAACTCTCCCGGATGTGGGAAAGACAGCGAAGGTTGACTCATCAGAGAACAATACATGTTTCACATTGTCCACAGCCCAAGATTTTCGCAGCTGGCACCATTAAAACCGACGTTTGGCATTAGAACGAGTGACCTAAGGTTTGGCTATAGCAGCCCTGCCATGTACAGTACCCTGTGATCCTGTGGAGCTCCAGACAAACAGTTTTGGTGGAAACAGGAGAGTTGAGGTGCGCATTTAATTCTGCAGTGAGTCGGACAGCTGTGGTTTTATGTTTTTTGTATACAAACCACGCTAACACCCGGACATCCCTTTCAGACAGCTTCCTCTTGCGTCCACGGTTACTCCTGTTGGATGTGGTTCGTCCTTCTTGGTGGTATGCTGACATTACTCTGGATACCGTGGCTCTTGATACATCACAAAGACTTGGTGTCTTGATCACAGATGCACCACCAACAATTTGTCCTCTTTTGAACTCTGATATGTTGCTCATAATGTTGTGTGCATTGCAATATTTTAAGCAAATCTGTGCCATTACTCTGCTAATTAAACCTTCACACTCTGCTCTTACTGGTGGAAGACCATTTGTCGTTTCATGCAACTAACAGTGAGCCCCTTATTAAGGTAAAATATGCACAGAGGTCTAACGTGATATTCCAAATGTTATTACAGAGTAGTATTTAACCAAATGGCAGACCTCTGCTGGGATGTTTAGATGCTGTTTTCCCGATTCTCATTGATCACTCAGGTTTGTTGATGGTGGAGTGACTGGTTGCTTTATTTCCCATGGAACCCTCATGTCTGTGTTTCATTCACTTTAAGTTAGGCAGTCTTGTCGTGCCGGAGTCCCTTCTCGCACTCTGCACAAAATAAACATTCACTTTATACATGTATCTGTGACCATAAATAACTTAACTGTTATTATAAATACGGTAAAGAAAACGATTAGGCTTATTTGTTAAAATAAGCACATTTGGCAGGTGCTCTTTTCCAGAGCGACTTACAAAAAGTGCTTTGAAGTTTCTGTCAGAGGATAAACACTTACACTGGGTTACTGTGTAACCATAGTGCCATCAGTCAAACATAGTTGGAAAGGATTTTTTTTTTTAAATATATAAATGGGTGGGTGGGTGGGTGGGTGGGTGGGTGGGGGATTAGTTCAAGTTCTGAAGAAACAAATACGTCTTGAGTCATCGTTTGAGGACTGTCAAAGACTCATCTGTACAGACATCTAGAGGAAGTTCATTCTACCGCCTAGGTGCCAGAACAGAAACGAGTCTTGATGAATGTCTTCCTTGCCCCTTAGAGATGGAGGGACGAGGCCAGCAGTGCTGGTGGATCGGAGGGAATGTGGTGTGATGCGTGGTGTGATTAGAGCTGAGAGGTAAGTGGGTGCTGGACCATTTTTAGCTCTCATAAACAATTAAATGTCAAATGACCAACAAAATGCAAGTCCAAATGTATGGTCAAATGTAACAGACATGGTCAAGGCAATCTGCCAGTTTGAACAAGGCAAGTTACATTCAAAGAAATAGTAAATAAAATGTAAAATGTTATGTCAAATTGGAAAGGGATAAGAAAAAAAATGTTTTTGGTTTTATGTTAGTGCTGTTATTTTGGAAAATAATAAATGTTGAGGTGGTAATGGCAGCATGCTGTGTCATATTTTACAATATAAAGTGTAAATGTATTAACTATAATTTATTATTTATTATTTAGGTCTAAAAATGTATTAAAATAAAACACTTTGAAAATCATAACCATTGGAGTATTTATAGACAACCTTTAATAAAAATTTATGAATAAAGACTTTGGTCAGTGTCAACCCTTTGTACTTAATGGTTTCTCAGACATGTGACGCCAAGCATCACACCATCCCGCCGGTCATCCTTTTCTTTTTACTTAAAGTCACTTTAAAACATTGTCTGTTCCATTGACTAATCTCTGTCGGTACTTATACTGAAAATAATTGTTATCAATAAATATTAATAATATTATTTCTATCACTACATTATACTGCTAAAGAATCTGTGTAAACAGAAAAAGTTCACTCATTAACATTCTAAGTAAAACAAAATACAAGAAATAATAATAATAATAATAATAATCATCATCATCATCATAAGATACACAATATAAGACCATAGAAATAAGACTAGTAAGTCATCTAACTAAATTTGTCTAAAAACAAAAAACACCAACAGTTAAAATCACAAGTCAAATACAAACATCAGCGTCAAACATTTATGAAAAGGGTTGCTTAGTCCACTTAGTTACTAAATTCACTTGCACTACATTCTTTGAGCATTGAAAAATGTTCAGTACAATATATAGTATAAAGTCATATACTGGCTGCCAGGATTAGTAATTCAGTTTTTGGCACAAGTTTTACGCCTGATGCCCTTCCTGACGCAACCCTCCCATTTTACCCGAACTTGGGACCGACACTGCATCCAGTGGCTGGAAATCAAACCCGGGCCTTCTGTATGGCAGACGAGAAACCTACCACTGAGCCACCAATGCCCTCAGGATTAGTATTTCAGTAGTCATAGTAGTACAAATATATATCTGTGTAAAAGTGTAAATGTCTAATTTTAATAAAAAATATTCTAAAAAGTCAATACTTTTTGTGGAAAATCACAATAAAATTCATTTAAATGCCACAGGTGAATTTTCTGCTTTTTCACTGTTTTCAGTCTAAGAAACTTTATTTAACCATGTTACTGGTTTGGTGAAGAGACAGACAAGCATGTGCTTCATGTACGTTGTGCATGTCAATCAATCTGTGAGTTGAGGAGATTGGCGCGAGTGCGTGGTGTTTGCTTGGTGTTTCTCCAGCAGCACAGAGAACAGAGAAGGCCCAGAATGAGAGAAAAGAGACCCACAGTGAGGGATATACAGGTTCCATAAAGTAAAGGTAATTTCATTGAATCCCAAACTGAAAGAAATAAGATTAAGCATCACATACAAATTTATGTTATAATAAAATGAAAATGTTTCATTTCATTCAAATGATTAACTTTTATACCAAAAACATTAGGACTTTTTCAAAACAAAATACCTTTATTTGTGTGGTAGTTCACAGGTAATACCTGGAAGAACCCACATAACTATGGAATTAAAATAAAACTCACATGAAAATTTGACATTGAGAAAGACCTTCTTGGATATGATATCTGCTTCTTGTTTCCAATCCTCTACTGCAGTTGATCGTATCCATGGTGTGGCAGTGCAGTAATACTCGCCAGCATCACTGTCTTGGGTCCCATGAATGGTGAGGGTAAATGTTTGGGTTTTGATACGCTCCAGGCTGCAGTCACTGCTGTCATTACGAGGACTTTTCCTCACCACACCCCATCGATCTATACTGGCCAACAGAATGAGGCTATCTGATCCTCTTAAATGATTCTGATACCATTGTATTTCATATGCAACATTGTCTAGGTGGAGAAAAATACATATCATTATTTGTAAAGAACTACAGACGAAAGTTCTATGTGACAGTGGCAAGAAAAACTCCAAAGACAACATGGGAAAAAACCTTAAGAGGAACCATAATCAAAAGGGAACCCATCCTCATTTTGGTGATACTGGATAGGACAACTATAAATAAACTGTAATGTGCTATAAGATGAAATGTGCAATTGTATAAAAGGAAATGTGTTTTAGTTAACAGAACTTCCACATTTTCAGGTTACCTACTGTATAATGTCATTAAACAATCAGAGCGACTGCAGACATCATAGCAAAATTGTTTGTGTTAAATGCAGTCGAAGGAAACCCTACTATTACCATATGTCAAAACAAAAAAAACATTCCACTGGAAGACAAGCACAACTGTGTTTTAACCCCAATATTTTACACTATCATATAGAGAAATAACAATTTAAAATAAAACAAAGACACTGTCAGCTTCAGCAAGTTAGTCTAGAAACAGAGTTGCATTCACATTATTGGTTGAGATCTTGGACCAATGAGGACTATGTAGGGGCCAACTCATGTGGCAAAATGACTTCTCCTGCTCCCAGCTCATCTTTCTTAGTTTGAGCCCACTAAATCTTGGCATTGTTGTTTAAGGTGTTGCTCAATCATTATTGTTCATTTAAACGTCAAACTATTTTGAAGTTGTTGTTATTCTTTTGTCAACTTATGTGTACATTATATTAATGTTTTCAACATACACCATTATATAAACGTGACTTGTGATTTTCAGATTTGTCTCGTATTTTTTTATTTATTTTTTCTTCAAAACACCAGACCATCATATAAAAAACTATAGTGGTAAATCTGGATCTTACAGTATACTGTAGAAATGTAAAAATAAATCACTAAACAAAACACATTTAATTAGAAGGTTTGTAAAAGTTTTAGACTGGTACTGTATGTCTGGTGTTATTGCTATGTCCTTCCTGTTATAGTAAAGATGCTCCAGTAAAAGATCAAAGACAACATGACCTTTTTGTCTGTGGTTAATACAATAGAATACAGTGGTGGGAAAATCACACTGTCACCCAGAAAAACAGAAATTCCCTTGTCAGTCTGTTTTTTTCTTAAGGTTTTCCCCTTTCCAGTTTGTCACAAAAAGTACAATATTTGTGACACTGAAAAGATATTAGGAAAAGATCAGATGAAACATAAAAGCTCTTTCAACATTAACCCTCTCCCGCTAAGAAAGTATTGAAAAAAGAAATCAGTTAGCCAATAACAAAATACATGATTGGCAATGCTAGTTCTAACAATGCACTACACTATTAACAAAGTGTGGCATACAGCACCATCTTGGGAAATGTGTAAAGTGTTTGACGTTAATTGAAAGACAGACTGAAGTACATAAAATTATATTCTTAATTTTCGCCTTTAGAACTTGCATCGAGAACAGATTAAATTTGTATGCAGAGGTACCATTGTATATCTCTTCTGTGCCTCTGACCCTTGCTGTATATATAAGGCCCACAAAGTATTGTTATGTCCTTTCCATCACATGACCTGGTCATATGCTTCGCACACCTGTTTCACCTAATAAGCACTCATATCAAAGATCTAGTTTATCTGTTTCTTTGTCAAGTTTTATCACAACAAGTCATGGGTCCATTTAGACATTAATATCTCCTAGAGAGTGCTCTGAAACTGGCAAACCATGGGCAACACTAGACCCTTTTTACTGAGGCACTTCCCCCAATATCGATCCCCTGTGCTCAAGTGAAATCTCACATGAGAGTTTTAAAAGCTCCTGGATTTGGCAGTGGATAATCTAATCCATAATGTCATACGAACACAACTGAAACCAAAATTCAAGATAAGTGGCAATGTGTGTGTTGTAAAATTTTCGATATCGATCTTGATCAAACATTATTGAGTCATTTAGTTGGATATCAGAGATCTCTTTAGAAGAGGCAGGAGCAGATAGGGAAATAGAAATTAAGGAGAGACGTTTCTTCTAAAAAATAATAATAATAAAAAAGTAAAACTTGGCTGTAGTTGGTGATAAGCTAACTTAAATTCCTGGCAGGTCTGGCAAATTTAAACACCAGAATGATTATATGAATTTGCATAGGCCGTAGTTGACCAAATTTGGCTTGAGTGGAGAAGGAAGACATTCGTTAGTAAAACCACTCTCAACTGACTGTGATCACTTTGGTTAAATGAAAAATAGGGTAAAAAGAAAACTGTACACTGGGTCTGTATGCAGTTGTCCAATCCATGTTGCAATAACACAATTATAAAACCATGCAGCTACAGGTCAAGTGTTTAAATGTTATTGTACACATCAAATATCAGAATGGAGAAAAACATTTAATCTTAATGACTTTAACTGTGGAATGATCTTTGGTCCCAGATGGACTCATTTGAGTATTTCAGAGGCTGCTTTTGTGAGGCAATTCCTGGGACTGGTGGGTCCTATTAGGCGTGTATCTCCTTATTTCTTATGTCTGACCTCACCAGCCAACTCACTGACCTCAATGGAAAAAGAGGACCAGATCTGGTCTAGTGGATGGAGCCATACCAACAGGCTTTCTGCCATGTGAAAGCAGTTTTGTGCGTGGGGCCTGCTGCCATTTACAGCTGGTTTGTTTGAATGAGTTTTTGAAAGGATGCTGAAAAGCCTGGTGCAAATGAACATGAGCCAGGAGCTCTGCTAGTAATCCGCAGGATTAAGTTATGAAAAATATCCCAAGCTTTGAACATCTCATGGAGCACTGTTCAATCCATCACCTGTAAATGGTAAGAGTATGGCACAACTGCAAACCGACCAAGACATGACCACCCACCTAAACTGACAAGCCAGGCAAGGAAAGCTTTAATCAGACACACAGCTCAAGGTACAATCTTAAAACATAGGTTTGGATATTATAAGATAAGCTAAAGCGCAAAACTTAACATTACCATCTGCTGGGTATTCTCTCGTTCCCACAGCCTAACTGGACCATGAGCAAAAACTCCCACCCCCTAATGCTGATTGGCTGCATGCAGAGAGCGTGTAATTTGCCAAGTCGCACAAAGAGCAGACAGCTAGCAAACCGAGGAGAAACATTCTCTATTTGTTATTATAGTATGAGCAATTACTGCACCTTTAATATGCAAAACAAAACAAATATGGGTGTCCTGTTTGACTAAAAAAAAAAAGAAAAGAAAAAAGACGTTTTACATTTAAAATGTTGATTACACACTGTGGTTTTTAACATAAGATTTCAAGAATATATAGGGTACACTGACATTTACAGCAGAAGTAGCTTTTTCAAGAAATGCAATTAAGTTTTCTACAACAACAAATATGCATACCTGTGTTGGAAGTTCCTGATACAGTGATAATGCAATCTATCTTAACTGTTTCCCAAGGGTAAACACTGGTAGTGTCTGAAGTTATGGAAAGATCAAATGATGGCCCTGAGAAAAATAAGAAAATAAAAAAGAGATTAATTGAAAGCATTTTTAAAATTACCTCTAGTTTACGATGTTGCACCTACAGTATACATTTTGTATTGAGCAGGAACCAATAACTGTAAATGATTTCCCGATCCCGTTTTCATAAATAGTTTATATGCTCAAAGCATTTAAGCACAATGTAACACTTTTTTTTAATGTGCAGTGTTGTACATTAAACCTAACTTTGAGGGTATTTTAGGCTTCTCATCTTTACATATAAATCCTGCCTTATAGGCGGTAAGAATTTATGATTGTTTAGAGGTTTGCTGCACATGAAGTGACAATGTGAGAAGAGGTTAATGATCAGGAATGGAAGATTAATTTTCCTCTTTGCCACATCACCTAATGTTACCATACATCGGGCAAACAGGCTCAGAAAGAATACATTTACTCCAACAAAGGTGAAAATGTCCGATTATGGACATGTCATGGTCATGGATATGGAATGTCTCTGGACATTCGGGACAATCATTGACACTAGTGGTAACTGCACACCTGTTCATTACTACTTATTCTATTATGCACAAGTCACTTTAAGTATGAACACTTTACAGCATACTTGCACACCCCCTGGACATTTCTATTTATACTCCACTCTTTCCCACACAAAATTCCAATATTCTATATTTTTTTATATTGTAAACCTAGGTTTCTTATATTTTCTTATCTTATATATATTTTTTTCTATATTGTACACCCAGGTTTTCTTTTCTTATATTTTTCCTATATTTTTCTTTATTGTATTTTGTACTGTACAGATATTTTATTCTTAGTTAAATCTACTTCTATATTCTTTTTATATTTATTTCCTATAAATAGTCTTTAATAGTCTTTTATCAGGCAGGTCTCGGGCAGGTCTCGGGCAGTCGCCTAAGCATTTCACTGCATATCGTACTGTGTATGACTGTGTATGTGACAAATAAAATTAGAATTTAGAATTTGAATTTGATTAAGTGTTTACATGGCTAATATTTACTAGCTGAATGGATTGTCAAAGGTGGGCTTCTCCATAAAGAACACAATTTTTAAACAGGAGTTTAAATCCATTGATTTTTGTCATTTGTAACTGGTATTACACCAATATCGATGTGGTGGCGCTGTATCATAATCAGCACAGGCCACTGGGAAAGCCGCTGCCAAAGCTGCCACAGAAAAGAAAAGTGCTGGTCCAAACAAAAGTCCTAACCAAGCTCCCAAAACAGATCGCACGCACACATTCTTATCCCTCACTCACGCTCTCTGGGAGACTCCCTCTTCGTCCTCCACCTCCGGGGTTGTGGGGCTCCTCTCCTACGTCATTCACATGCCTCCTTTCTCGTCACAGGAGATTCCCCATTCATCCCGTTCACTCACAAGCACCTTCTCTCCCACCTTTGCACTGAGACTCCTTTGTGCTTTCCCTTCAATAAAGCTATCAGAAACATTCAGTCTGCTATTGGGTTCACTCTCGTCCAGCCCCTCCCCTGACAGTATACATCGGCCATGACGAACCCAGCAGACTTGGATCAGTTAAGGTAGGCTCTTTCACAGCAGGGGGTGCATTCAAGGGTGGCGTATGTGCTCACATTCCTCACAGATCGAGTCTGTAAAAGAGGATCGGCGATCTGGGACACCAATGACCCATGCTGCTCCACCTTTAAGTCATTTACCGAAGAGATGAGAAGGGTGTTCGACCGCTCTCACTCTGGCAGGGAGGCGGCCAGACATTTACTGGAGCTCCGCCAGGGCTCACAGTCTGGCTATGACTACGCTATTGAGTTTTCTTACACTGGATGCATTGGCAAACTGGGATGCTCAAGCGCTTTATGACGCCTTCCTCCACGGTCTCTCTGAGGACGTTAAGAATCACATGAGCAGCTAGGATCTCCACACTGATCTTAGCGGCCTTATGGAGCTTGCAGGGTGCATCATAATCCCCGCATTGACTGGGTCAAAAATATAATTCAGGAGTGGAGAGCCCCGTGCCTATCATCATGCCTTAAGACAGCCCAGCGCTTCCCCATGATGGCCCCTAGCAGCGAGGAGTTCCCCGACCTCTCAGCTGTCCCTTCTGACTATGCCAACCTCAAGCAGGACTTCAGTAAATCCTGTGCTCTCTCATTACCACCCCATAAACCCTATGATTGTGCCATTGACCTCCTACCAGGCTCGACCCCTCCAAGGGGAAGACTCATGAGACAGAGACCTCTGAATCCTTGGCCGCTGGAATCATCTGCCTTTCCTCGCCTCCTGTTGGGGCCGGATTTTTCTTTGTGGCCAAGAAAGACAATACGCTACAGCCATGCATCGACTATCAAGGCTTAAACAAGATCACCTTAAGACGCGCTACCCTCTCCCCTTAATGTCTACAGCCTTCTACCTCCTGCAGGGAGCCAATGAGTTAACCAAGATCAAGCTGCAAAATGCCTATCATCTGGTCAGGATCAAAGAGGGTGACAAATGGAAGACAGCTTTTAACATCCAATCGGGACACTACAAATACCTAGTAATGCCCTTCGGTCTAGCTAATGCCCCAGTTTTTCAATCTTTGGTGAACGACATTCTCAGGGACTTTCTAAATATCTTTGTGTTTGTGTATCTGGATGCTATCCTGATCTACTCCCGTTCCCTGGAAAAACATCTGCTGCATGTTCGCCAAGTCCTCCAGAGACTCCTGGAGAATCAATTATTTGTGAAGGTAAAAAAATTAGAATTTTACCGCCGCACCATCCCCTACCTTGGCTTCATCATTGCCCTGTCTCAGATCCAGATGGACCCAACGAAAGTAAAAGTGGTGACAGACTGGCCGAGACCATCCACCCGAAAGCACCTCCAGCGCTTTCTCGGGTTCGCCAACTGCTATCGTCGGTTCATCTGCAACTGCAGCTCGGTAGCAGGCCAACTCCTTACCCTCACCTCCACTAAGATCCCTTTTCAGTGGTCAGATCAGGTGGGGTACTCCTTCTCCAAACTAAAGGATCGGTTCACCTCAGCACCTATCCTCACACAGCCGGATCCCTCCCTCCAGTTCATGGTGGAGGTAGACGCCTCGGACGCCGGTGTTGGGGCAGTGCTCTCTCAGAGGACGCTAACCGAAGGCTAACTGCATCCCTGCAGTTTTTTCTCTCGCCGTCTCTCATCCCCGGAGAAGAACTATGGAATAGGCGATCGGGAGCTACTGGCAATAAAACTGGCACTGGAGGAATGGAGACACTGGCTCGATGGGACTGAGGTCCCATTTCTCATTTGGACGGACCACAAGAACCTTGAATATCTCAAATCAGCCAAACGCCTGAACGCTCGGCAGGACAGATGTTCCTTATTCTTCTCTCGTTTCAACTTCTCCCTATCCTAGACCAGGTAAGAAGAACACTAAACCTGATGCCCTTTCTCGTCAGTTCATCTCGGTTGCAGATGACGTTCCAATATTAACCATCCTGCCATCACATTGTCTCGTTGGGGCCACCTCTCCTGATGTCGAGGCCCTGGTTAAGCAGGCGTTGGACCAAGAACCCAGCCCTCCAGGGGCTCCACTGGGCAAACTCGTCATGCCTCAGACGGCTCAAGTCCTTGAAAGGGGGCATAGCTCACGTTTAGCCTGTCATCCCGGCAAGGGGGCAGAGCTTTTTCTTACAAAGCCCCAAAGTTATGGGATAGCCTTCCAAATAGTGTCCGGGACTCTAGGCTAAACCCCCCCCCCCCCCACTCCCCCACACTCAGTGATCACTCAGGTTTGTTGATGATGAGGTGACTGGTTGCTTTACTCAGGGAGCTCTCGTGTCTATGTTTCCTTCTGGCTCTCCCTTTTAGTTATGCTGTCATAGTTAGTCCTGCCGGAGTTCCTGCTTGCACTCTACACTAAATATACATTCACTCTATACAGGTGAAACTCGAAAAATTTTAATATTGTGCAAAAATTTATTCATTTCAGTAATGCAACTTAAATACTAATATATGAGATAGACTCATTAGATGCAAAGCAAGATAGTTCAAGCCATGATTTGTCATAATTGAGATGATTTTCCCTCTTCCTCTCTCTGTCGTGCTACACATGTCGTTCCTGAGCTGCCAGTGATCCAGACCCCCTCTGCTCTCTGTACGTGTCTGACTCGTCCTGGTGCCTGGTGTTCTCTGAGGACTTGACTTGGCTACAGTCGCTCGATAGTTCAGGACAAGTGTACCTGAGCCTCCAAAAACTAACTGGACTTCATATTAACATCAATTAACATCAACTGTTATACTGAACTGCCTGGCACCTAACACACAGTATGAATGCATATCAATTCCTGCTTTCTGTTTCACCCAAATGACGATGGTTTCTCTCTTGAGTCCGGTTCCTCTCAAGGTTTCTTCCTATTGCCATCTCAGGGAGTTTTTCCTTGCCACTGTCGCCCTCAGCTTGCTCATCATGAACTATCTGACCATTCTGATTTATACTGTCACCTTTCATACAAACTTAAATAATTCTTTTGATTGTGTAAAGCTGCTTTGCGACAATGACAATTGTTAAAAGCATTATACAAATAAAATTGAATTCAATTTCAATATTATAATGCGCTTTTCACAAGCTCACGCAAGTTTAAGGCATTTTTCGCAGTTTATGTACAGTCTTATGCAAAAGTTTAGGCACCCCTGATAAATAACAGATTTTGGTGATTTGTTAATTGAAAAGATGTTAACACAGTCTCTCATGAAAATGGAAAAAATGCACAGTATTTTCAGCAAACATTGGTGCATAGTTACTTTTTACATCATAAATTGAACAAAGATAAAAAAAATTAAACATTATTGTGGCACTGTGCAAAAGTTTGGGCACCCTACATAATCAGTACTTAGTAACACCTCCTCTGTGATCACAGCTTGCAAATGCTTTTTATAGTCAGCTAAAAGTCTTTCAATTCTTGTACAGTGGAACCTCGGATTGCGAAGTATGCAGTTTGCGCGCGTAATTTAACACCGAAACACACACATACTGACACACACACACTCTCATCTTTACACCCCCCTCCCCGGCTTTACATACACATACAGACACACACTCTCTGCTCTACACAGAAACTCTGCTCTTTCGCGATTCTTTTCAAAGGTAAAGTGCTGGTTCATTAGTTTTATTTTTTATTTTACAGCAGTGATTCAGTTAGTATGCGCTCACGTGAGTGTCATTAGAGAGATTTATTTTTCCCCGTTAAAACAGTGTTTCCATTGTGTGTGTGTTTGTTTTGAAACTTAAAAAGCGAGATGGAGGGAGGGAGGAGGAGTTTTACTGTGTAAGACGAGGCGAGGGAAGGGGCTAATTCCACACACACACACACACACACACACACACACACACACACACACACACAAATACACGGTGCCTGTGTGCACAAACGGAAACACTTATCTGTCTGGATTTATTTTTACTTTTTTAAAAGGTTAATTTGATTTATTTTTACTTTACATATTGTATGAATTATTTTATGTATTTATTTTTTGGGGCTGTAGAACGAATAATTAGAGTTTTCATTATTTCTTATGGGAAAATTTGATTTGGTTTATGAGTGTTTTGGAATACAAGCTCACTTCCAGAATGAATTATGCTTGTAATCCAATGTTCCACTGTACTTGGGATTTTCTCCCATTCTTCCTTGCAAAAGGCTTCCAGTTCTGTAATATTCTTTGGTCGTCTTGCATTCACAGCTCTTTTAAGATCTACCCACAAATTTTCAATGATGTTTAAATCAGGGGACTGTGATGGCCATTCCAAAACCTTCAGCTCTTGAGGTATTCCATAGTGGATTTCGAGGTATGTTTAGGATCATTGTCCTGTTGTAGAAGCCATCCTCTTTTCAGCTTCAGCTTTTTTACAGATGGTGTGATGTTTGCTTCCAGAGTTTGCTGGTATTTAGTCCATTCTTCCCTCCAATCTTCCCTCCACCCGTGCAATGTTTCCTGTGCCACTGGCTGCAACACAACCCCAAAGCATGATAGATCCACCCCCATGATTAACAGTTGACAAGATTTTCTTTTCATGAAATGCTGCTCTTTTTTTTCCCAAACATGCCTTAGATGATTGTGGCCAAAGAGTTCTATTTTAACTTCATCAGTCCACAGCACTTGTTTTCAAAATGCATCAGGCTTCTGTAGATGTTCTGTTGCTTGCTTCTGATGTTAGATTTTATGATACAGGTAAAGTTTTCTTCTGTTGACTCTTCCATGAAGGTCTTGTCAGTGCACCACCACTCCTGAGTCTGCTAAATCTTCCTGCAGGTTTTTTGCGGTCAAATGGGGATTTTGATTTGTCTTTCTGACCAGCAAAGGAGCAGTTCTCTCCGAGAGTTTTCTTGGTCTTCCAGATCTCATTTTGACCTCCACAGTTCCACTGAACTGCCATCTCTTAATTACCTTTTCAGAGTCTTACACAGCTGCTTAGAGGAACCCATGGTTGATGAGTGTCCGCAAGTGTGTGCACAAGGTTTGAAGAGTCAAAGTATTTGTAAAGCTTTGAAACTGACATTTACTAATGACAGCTGTTGCCATGCATCAGATCTAACGAGCTGATTAAGGTCTGAAACCTTGTAAAAAGAATCTGAGACTATGGAACTCTAAGAGTGCCCAAACTTTTGCAGAGTGTCATAATAATATTTTTATTTTTTATTTTTCTTCAGTTTATGGCATAAGAAGTAACTGCATCAATGTTTGCTGAAATATTGTGCTTTTTTTCCATTTCCAAGAGCGACTGTGTTAACATCTTTTCAATTTAAAAAAATCACCCAAATCTGTTATTTATCAAGGGGGTGCCTAAACTTTTTCATAAAACTGTAGATTTGTATTCTACTCTTATAATCCTCCCAGTTGAAAGCCATGTAAAGGATAGTTTTGACAATTGCATGTTTAAATGCATGTTTTGTTCCATCATGCATTGTGGCCTTGTATTGTGCATACAAGGCTCTGGAGGCAGTGTGATGATCCTGTGTGTGATCAGGTCTAGATTCAGTAATGCTACTGTATGTGGCAATAAAATTAAGTCAGACCAGAATGTACAGAATGAATGGAGAATCTATGGAGTTGTTCCTTCCTGATGACAGAGGCATATTGCAAGTTGCAAATTGTGAAAGTGTGGTTCTGGGAACATGAGGATTAATTTTCACGCATGAATCACATTTGCATTTCATACTATTTCTAATATGTTATGTGCTTATATGTAACATGATAAAATATGCTGTAACTTAATAATTGTAATTTTTTTATTTATATAATTATGAAACCCTCTAATATTTGTTGCCTCTAAAAGTGTTCATTTAAGTCAGTTGAAGGAACAGTACATGTGCATGTACATGCCCGCATATCATGAGGATGTTACCACCTCTGCCTCAATTCTCTACCTCTGTCCCTGGTCCCAAAAAGGATGGTATATTTGATGGAGAACAGAAACACTATTAAAATTCACACATTTAGAAAAAAAATGCAGCTTCTTATAAAGCCATAACCTATTTAAAATGTAAAATAATCTTAGGTTCATAGTTTATTTATTAAGAACTTACTTGTGAGCTCGAAGTGAATTTGAACTTTATTTGACTCCCCTTTGGTCATCTCCACCCAGTTCTTTCCATCTGGCTTAGTCCATGCTCCAATTTGACAAGAATAGAATCCTCTATCCATCATCTGTACATTCTGGATTCGGAATAAGAACTCCCCATTTCCAGTCTTCACTAGACTCAGGCTGTCCGGCCGACTAGACTCATCCCAGTTCTCCAACTTGAGAACCAGGTCAGGGCTGATAGAAACCAGTTTCCTACTGGATGCACCTACACCATACTGGACCAATATAAGGACAGAGAGGGCCACACCCTCCCAGAGGTTCTTTAATCTAGCCAGGCAAATCATTTCAAAAGTGGAGCCTCTGACGTTTGCCTGTCGTTTGTGACGGGCGATCACACTGATGACAGGTCCTGAAAGAAGAAATGGGAGAGAATGTAAGGAGACTTACTTAGAGGGGTATCACTACATTTCAATGCATTGCATACTAAGCAGATAAAATCTAAATTTTTCTTGGCCATTGAAGATATATTTTCTGTATTATGCTATAATTGTCTGTGTTATACTATTCAGTAAATTATACTTACTGATAAAACATCAGTAAGTAATCTAAAATCCATGGAACTGTTAATGCAAACATTACGAAGATTACCATTTGTTGTTTTCTCCACTGACTCTGTGCACTGCACCAGCCACTGCTGTACAGTATGTAACATATTTTTGGCACCTTTTAAGTGAATTGATGAAAGTAATTGATTTAACACTTTATTTAACTTTATTTTACTGTTCAGCATATTTTAAGGCAAAGGTCTTAGACAATTACCAAATTGGAGACTCTAATTCTATCCCTGTACTCTTTTGACTAATGTTCATGAATGGTTAAGACATATTAGACAATTCACTCATAGGTTTAGGCTCCCAAATTCACTGTGAAATATAGTGGTGGATCGTTGACATTTTGGACATAGCGTTTCTTAGCGGTCGTGATTCAGGCACGTTTTTTGAAGATTTGTGGCATCCTAATGAGATCTAATTTAGCCTGTAAATCGCTGCCCTTTGGCAAGAAATTAGAAATTGGCTGGATATTAATAAGATAACCATCAAACTTACTTGCAAATCAACACAGATATGTGTTTGAGGAAACAAAATCAGTGTTTTAAAATGTTAAATTTCAGCACTACCCGAAACCTGTGCCTTGAAGTGAAAAGTCATGTTCAAACCTAAGAATAAAAACAGCTTAAAATATTTTTGGATAATTTTTTTTTCCGGCCTTGTTTAAGAAAATGCTGCTATTCTCTCCAGGAAAAGGTTCACCTGCAAATGTTATGAATATTATTGCAATAAGTGAAAATTCCCTCACCCTTGGAGACCAAGCTGAGTTTTAATGGATGAGATTGATGTTCTGATGTATATTTCCAGATGCCATAGCGAGTGAACATCCATGATGAGACTCTACAAAGATATTCACCTACATCTGCATTTGTGGTACGGAGGAGGCGGAGCTTAAAAGTATCTGGTTCAGTTCGGGTTACGAGGATTTGACCAGAGTCGATGCGGTCCCTGTATTTATCATTGGAAATGACAGACCCATTTTCATTTAATGAGGCAATAACATCAGTGGTAACCTGACTGTTAGTGGATGAAGCAGATGAATGAAACCAACAGACACTCAATCGTCTACTCCAGTAGTGGGAAATGTTTGACACTTGACACAGAAATTCTGTGGCGTCGCCTAAGTTCTGGGCTATGACTGGAGATTTAAGAGTCACAGTAAATGCCGGATCTGAAAGAAATAAGATAGAAATATATTAGTGCTGAATGAAAAGGTTTACACTTTCTATAGTGCACTGACATATAAAAAGACACTTGAATGTTAATGAAAGTAGTAGCCAGGTAAAAGTAGAAGGCTGGGAAGATTTTATGTAGTGACAAAATACAGGCTACTGTGCATGATGGGTTGATAAAATTACATAGATACAGTAAAATCCAGGAATAAATAAACCACAAAAATTGAATAAAAAACAACTGAGTCTATGAAGTATGGACATTTCCTTACTTCTAAATTATTTAGAAGTGAGGCAAGGGAACATTCTCTCCCCTTTCCTCTTTCTTTTCCCAATAAATGTCATAATGTAGATATGGAATCCTATGGAAAGCACCAACATGCCTGATAGACTTATCACACTCTTATCAAAAAGGACACAAATGCGATGATGTCACATCTGGAGCGGGAAGCTGCCAAGGTTGGATGTCCAAAAGAAAGACCAAGATCATGAGAGTTGGATATGCCGCTATAAACGACCCTGTGATTGCAAAGGCTGGGCTAGCCTTCAAGCAGCTCCGGCCAATTCGGTCGACTAAGAAGTTCGACACAGCGACGAAAATTGCTCAATTATACAGTCTTCCCAAGTGCAATCTGCGCTATTGAAAAGTCATCTGCCAGGATCACACAAAGACTCAACGTCGCCCAGCAGTGGTGGCTTTGGAGATTCTTACATGTCTCATACGAGGACCGCAAGACCAATAAAGAGATGCACCACTGAACTGTGACCAGTACCCTAAACGACATCTTGACTGAGCGACGATCACAGACGATTTCCGGCAAATCAATCACAATGAAGACAACTTGCTGCCCCATGGCACAGGAGGAACTAAGCCAGTAAGAAAGGGTTGGGATATCACCCTATGTGCAAAGGCCTTCAGGAAATGTAGAAGAAGACTACGACTCCTGTCTAGCTAAATGTGTATGTCAATCCTGATTCAGGAAGTGTAAGGGTTAGGATTCAGGAGGTCTGAAATTGTGAACTGGGTAGTATGAATTCTGAAGTGTAATTCTGAACTGTATTTAGCAGTGCTGCAAATGCTGCAAAATATGACCATTTTAGTGGCAAGCTTGATTTCATCACCAAACAGGAAGTTATTAAAGAAAAAGTCATTCAGATTTTGACCTAGCTGAAAAACATTTGTATCATTTTCGGAATCTAATTAATTCATCTGCTTGTTGCAATAATATTTCCATAAAAAATCATATAAATATTTAATTACTCATTCTCATACTCATTCAGAATCTTGGATGGATGGACAGACACACAGACAGACAGAACAAAAGACAGGCAGACAGGCAGACAGTCAGACGAACAGCAGGCATGGACATAATGCATCCAAGAACTACTGGTAAGGCAAGCAATGACTTAAAATAGAGTTACTTATAAAGCCCATCAAACATTGTTAGCCAGGCAAATGGAACAGACAAGATGGATGCTCTTAAGTTGACTTTAGCCAGTTGCTAGGTATAGGAATGTAGCAGTCTGGGAACAAAACAATTAACTCTTTCTAGCCCAGAGACTCATCTTCTAATCGCCAAGCCTGTTCTATCTATGTCTTTGTTCTCCTTTGCCTCTCTTCTGGTCTTTGACTTTTTATATTTTCCCCTGGATACAGTCATATTTCAATATGAACAAATCATTTGGCAATAGGACAGCATTTGCAAAATAGGCATGTACGTGGAGTGAGAATATGTAAGAAAAAGAGGCATCATTTACTGTATGCTATTTTCTCTTCTTATTATACATTAAATTTAGAACGTCAGTAACTCAGGGGAGAAAAGCTTAGCTCTCCTTTAATAATCTTTAAATGCATTGCTGGTGTAACAGCCTGTCTCATTACGCAAGCATATTTGCAAAATTATTTTAAAACTATTTGTATGTTCACAATTCTTAACATTCTGTATATTTTAAGATGTGCTTTAGACATCCATAATTTGGTTTAAGAGGAAGTGGACAATAGTTTATACAGGTTATTGTTCCCGAACACAACGTCTTCTGGCAAAAAGTGTTTTGAGAAAGAAATGTGCTTTCTGTCATGAACTGGTATGACAGGCATTTTTGCATAAATAATTTTTTGTATTAAATTAGCTATTATTTTTTTACTTAAAATCATTGTGTATCAATTCATATACTGTTCAGCAACAATTTAGATTAATTTAAATTAAATTCTGTGTTGCAATTTTTTTTTTGATAAAAGATCTGCTTCAGAAAAAGACATAGTATAAAGGAATCGCTGGAAACCCAATATTGTCATGATTTTATACACTGCATGGCCAAAAACACATTATTAAAACCTGAAAGAATAGTAGTGAAAAACATCCTGAGTGAACGTGATGGAAGATCAATTAAATGATTAATAAAATCAAATCATAAAAAAACAACATTAGAACTCACAGCTACTCACATTAGAACTCACAGCTAGATTTAATAGTGGATGTAAGAGCATTTCCACATGCAAAGTGCAATGAGAACTCAAGGAATTGGGAATAAACAACTGTGTAGCCTTAGTAAGGCTAGGGAAAGTAAAGAATGGACCGTGGAGCTTTGGAAAAAGGTCTTGTAATCTGATGTGTCCAGATTTACTCTCTTCCAGACATCCTGGCACATCAGGGTAAGAAGGGAGTTAGAAGAAGTGATGCACCCTAGATGTGCGTCTATGGAAGCATGATAACTACCATACAAGCCTCTGGAGACAGTATTATGATCTGCGTTGGCTTCAATTGATCAGGCCTAGGCTCAGCAATGTTATGTGCCCAAAAAATTAGGTCAGCTGACAACTAGTGAGGGGAAGTTTGGATCATTTTAGTGACTCGGTTCTTTGAATCCATTCTTATTCCTAATTTGTTCTAATTCTAATTTTGTTTCACAAGAAAAATCACCCTAAATGTAAAGCTAATAATTGGGCTTATACTGGACATAAATGTAATATATAATATATAAAGTAATATATATAAATTGGATTGTGCAAATACTTGTAGAAAAAATACAGGAATCCTGTTAAATCCTCCTTCAATGTCATCATCCATCTTTCTTGGAGCAAAATTGTGAAAAGCCGCAGGAATTCTAATTCGACTGTTCAGGCTAAGGTTGTATTGCAAAAACTCATATCTACATCAGGACCACATATGGAAGTGTCCCAAATCAGAACTGAAAAGATTCCATGTGGTTTTGGCCGTTCACATTGGCATAAAAAACATCAGACTTAAGTCAGATTTGAGCAAAAAAAATAATAAATCTGATTTGGACCACTTCAGTCGGCAATGAAAAATTTTATCATTTAATAAATTTACTTATAGTATGAAGATTTAGTCAAAATTAAATGAAGAAAATCAATATAAAATATGGAAACAAAAAAGCAAACAACAAGAGAGGACATGCAAAGACCATGCACACAGACCTGAGGAGGGAATCGAATCCAAACCCTGGAGGTGCAAGGCAACAGTGCTAACCACTAAGCCACCATGCTGGCAAATGTCTCTGGTGGGTAAAACCAGAACTAGGAAGTGGATGAGGCAGCCTGATCAGACTGATCCATGACAATCCCAGAGACTCAAACAGGATCATTATAATATCAACAAGCCCATGCCTTGTGTAGGGTCTTTCTGCCCCAATTTTATGAAGCTGCAATGGGACAAATGTAATACCTGGGTATGGTCTCTAGATGACCATGATCTACTAATCTTAGAAGCAGGATGTGGTGTGTTTGATTCACTTTCTCTTTTGGTCCTGAAATTAATTGGCAGGTATCTCATGGCAGAAGCCACTGTAACTCTAACTTGGCGAGGTATATGCTGCCTGTCACCTTGGTTATGCACTGGTTTGCAGTGTAGGGAAAAGACATCACATTGGGATCAACAAGACTGTGTATTTCAGATTGCTTCCCAAAGTCTACCTAATCTGTAGCTGATTCAACTAAAGCAACATCTGCTCCTTTCTCCTGCCTGATGGCTTCCAGCATAGCTTCAAGGTTCATCACCTTCAGCTGAGTGTGTGGTCCTTCAGCCATGGATCACAAATCTAATGTGGTCAAAGCTTGAAAAGACATTTTTGTGTAATGCATCTACCAGTACTTGTTTGTATATGCATATCTCCTACTTTGTATAACAATGCAATTAGTAATTCATAAGAAAAATATAAAACCAATCTACAAACCACCAAGCACACAAACCATGCATAAGAAAAGGTCAAAGCCTTCTTATACTTATGTTTGTTTATTCATTATGCTATAATCTATTTTTATAAACTTTTATAAAACATTTTATATAGTTAGCAAGACAAAGCAGTATAACAATAAACGTAATACATGGAGATAACTGGATAGAAAGATAAATTGATGTAAAAATAATTTGTCTATACATCCATCATTCACATTATCATTTTGTTTTTATTTGTTGATGGAAAATATAAAACAATTCATCATAGTTATCTTTTACAGTAATTACTATTTATTTGAATCTCTTCTTCATCATGAAAAATAGGTAATCAACAAAATTTTTTCTACTAATGTCAATTCCTCTATACTTACCCACACCCAATAATGAGTTTAATCAGCTTTTTTCAAGCAGTAAAATCCCCAAACTGTGCTGCCAATAACTGGACACTACATTACTGGACTGCACTACATTAAATTTCTATTATATTTAATTTACTATATATATTTTTCTATTTTTATTAGATATAAACATCTTTATATTTATTTTATTCTACTATTTTATTTTCATTTTTATTCTTATTCTTATTTCTGTATATTATGTAAATAAGTGTTTCTTTATTTTTAAATCTCTTATTTCTTTAAAATAAAATAAAATTTGAATTTGAATTTGATTCGGATAGTTGCCTTTCGACATCAAACACATGTATGACTATCTTGTATACCTGTCTGTCTCCCTAGCTCCCAGGATAGACCTAACAAAAGCTGCTGGTGCCCCAAAAGGCCTAGCTAATTTCATTTAGCCTGACAAACTAATGGGCAAGCCTTAGTGTAGCTTAGCTGAAAGATTACGCCACCCAGTCGTCACCAACTTGCTCGGCTGGGAAAACTTTAATGCTGGAGTCAGGGGATTCCTGTCTTCGCCGAAGGCATACAGAATTTTTTTTTTTTAATTATAAAACTGTGTGCTTTCCATTTCCACATTCGCATGGTACCCTCTACCCTGAGTGGAAGATTTAGTGGAGCAACAAGGCACTTCACCTTGGACCTTACAAAAGGGTGTTGGCACGTAGCCCTCGTTCCAGAGGCCAAAGAAAAAAAGCTATACCCAGTGCTAACATGTAGCCTGCCTAGGGCTCCTGCCACTTTCCGGTGGCTAATGGACATCGTCTTGCAGCATCACCATGCCTACACTATCGGCTACATGATGTTGTCATCCAATCAGGCTACTGGGCAGAGCTCAGGTGAGCAGGACTAACACTAAACCCCAGAAGTGCCATCTAAGTCTAAATGAGAGACAGTACCTGAATCAGCCATGGATTACCCAAGCCACCAATAAAGGTGAAAGCTCTCTGCACCTTCCCCAGCCAACAACAAGAAAACAGGTATGTGCCTTTTTGTGGCTGGTAGGAGATTACAGCTGCTTTGTATCTACCTTCTTCTCTGTGGCAGAGGAGAAACAATGGAATGACCCATCCAGAAGCTGAAACAGAGCCATACCAGGTCCATAGTCGTCTGCACCCCAGACTTCTTCATTCATACCAACACCCTAGAGACAGGGTCTTGTATGTGGTAAGTCATGTTCTAATTATACACAGTGGTGGGTCAAATTTTCCTAAAATAAACTGAGGTTTCGGATGGCACAGCTTAATTATATGACATCCATTTTTACGTGAAAGGAAGAAATTACCTAAGTGATACCAAAATAGTGATACCTGTTTGCAAAGACAATACATGTTCCATAACGTATCAAGGACATTCAAGTGAAGTCATCTTACCTATGAGTGTTTATTAAACACTCATAACACTCATACAATGTAGGTCCAGTTGGAAGATTTTACTGTGCCTACAACAGTATTATTTTTTCCTAATTAAGTTAACTAACCTTCTGGGATGATCTCCACTTTTACAGGGGATGATGTCTTCTCTGCAGCCCGGTACCATTTTCCCCTGCTCTGCTGTATCCATGCTGTCACCCTGCATGAGTAAAGTCCTTCATCAGATAGCTCAACGGTGTGAATTTCCAGTGTGAATTCACCCTCTCCAACCTGGTTAGTGCTACATATATCTGAAGTTTTTGCCACCACTCCATCTCGACTAAGATGGGCAAGAATCTGTGTGTTATTCAGCAGCCATGTCACCTCAAGACCTAAGGCTGCAAGGTCATCTGCAGACACCAAGCAAGTGAGATTCAAATTGGCTCCTGGGATAAGGATGGTACTATCCAAGACCTGCACTTTGAGTGAATCAGCTGTAATCAAATAATAAAGAAGAAATTGTGTTAATATTACAGAAATTAATGTCCATTAAAATCTATTAATAATAATTACACTGATATAACTTTGTTGCACTAAACATTTTGCAGCATTATGCAATCTCATACTTATTATTTAAAAAGTACTTAAATTAAAATGTTAACATACAGTCAAATGTCTAAAAATATATAATAATAATATGTGACCATAAAGAAGCACCGCTGGTATTGAATGCACTTATTACGTTGCTTTATTTTAAGGGTCAGTGTCTGGCCTTTAACAGCTGTGCACTCTCTCTGCATACATCCCTAGCTGTAATTAAATGTTATTTGGTAAACCTACATAGCAACCCAGTAGGAGTATCCCTGGGAACGAAAGGCAAACAGTTGGGTTTTTAAGAAAAGTCACAGATACTTAATAGTGCAAAAGGTGTGAGAGGGAAAGAAAGACATCGAATTCGAACTCTTTTGGATATTAGGACTCACATACTGCACAGTGTAATTAGTTATTATTCCCCAATTTATTTGAATTTTTACACATTGTTTATTGCTGCAACCTGGAATTTGAAGATACATTTTTTGGGATTTTTACCATTTATTTACATTTTGTACAAATTAATTTTATAGCGGCACAAACATTAATTTAGAAATCAAATAAAAATTTGTTGGATGCATAAGTAATTATTTACTTACACAATAAATACAGTATGTGATAAAACTAGCTTATGCTGCAATTACAGCTGTACATTTTTGTCACATTTTTGTCCTAACTGGATTGTGGACTTTTAACTGGGCTTCTTAGCACATTTGTGTCCTTGTTTTTGAAGTCTTCCACCTTAGCTTTGGCAGATGTTTAGTATTATTGTCCTTTCACAAGTCCCATCAATCTCCGTACTCTTGCAGACTAGAACAGATTTCTTCTAGAACCCTTAATCCTGACCAGTTTCCCTTCATCTGTGGTTTTAAAACATCCAGACAAAAATCATGATACCTGCAAAATACTTTACTGTGGGATAGTATTGAACAGCATTGTGTTTTCATTAAATGTAGTGTTTTGCACCAAAGCAAACCATATGCTTACACTAAAATGCCCTTTGGGAGGACTCAGATAGAATTTCTATTTATTTCTTTATTTCTGATCAAACCCAGTTGTGTGGAATGTCGAGGCAGTGTTTTTTTCTGTGAGTTTACCATCTCTCCAGTTCCACTGCTCTCATGTTAAATGATTGTCTTTATTCTATGTTAGCTCACATGAGTTAACTGTAGAACTCACAAGAATGTGACTGAATGGAATGTCCTTAAAACAAGTCAAAATGAGGCTCAGTAGTGTGTGTGGCCTCGACGTGCCTGCATGACCTCCCTACAACACCTGGGCCTGCTCCTGATGAGGTGACGGATGGTCTCCTGAGAGATCTCCTCCCTGACCTGGACTAAAGCGTCCGCCAACTCCTGGACAGTCTGTGGTGCAACTGTGAATGGTGTGAACTGTGTGCAACTGTGAATGGTAGAATGGTGGATGGAGCGAAACATGATGTCCCAGATGTGCTCACTTGGATTCAGGTCTGGGCAAAGGGCGGCCAGTCCATAGCTTTAATGCCTTTGTCTTGCAGTAACTGCTGACACACTCCAGCCACATGAGGTCTAACATTGTATTGCATTAGGAGGAACCCAAGGCCAACCGCACTGGCATAGGGTCTCACCAGGGGTCAGAGGATCTCATCTCGGTACCCAATGGAAGTCAGGCTACCTCTGGTGACCACACCATTACTGACCCACTGCCAAACCGGTCATACTGGAGGATGTTGCAGGCAGCAGAACGTTCTCCAGACTCTTTTATATGTGCTCAGTGTGAACCTGCTTTCATCTGTGAAGAGCACAGGGCGCCAGTGGCGAATTTGCCAATCTTGGTGTTCTTTGGCAAATGCCAGACGTCCTGCACGTTGTTGGGCTGTAAGCACAACCCCCACCTGTGGACATCGTGTCCTCATACCACCCTCATGGAGTGTGATTCTGACCATTTGAGAAGACATGCACATTTGCAGTGCTCTGGCAGTGGTCCTGTTCCTCCTTGCACAAAGGCAGACGTAGCGGTCCTGCTGCTGGGTTGTTGCCCTGCTACGGCCTCGTTCACGTCTCCTAATGTACTGGCCTGTCTCCTGGTAGCGCCTCCATGCTCTGGACACTACGCTGACAGACACAGCAAACGTTCTTGCCACAGCTCGCATTGATGTGTCATCCTGGATGAGCTGCGATACCTGAGCCACTTGTGTGGGTTGTAGACTCCGTCTCATGCTACCACTAGAGTGAAAGCACCGCCCGCATTCAAAAGTGACCAAAACATCAGCCAGAAAGCATAGGAACTGAGAAGTGGTCTGTGGTCACCACCTGCAGAACAACTCCTTTATTGGGGGTGTCTTGCTAATTGGCTAGAATTTCCACCTGTTGTCTATTCCATTTGCGCAACATCATGTGAACCTGATTGTGAGTCAGTGTTGCTTCCTAAGTGGGCAGTTTGATTTCACAGAAGTGTGATTGACTTGGAGTTACATTGTGTTGTTTAAATGTTCCCTTTATTTTTTTGAGCAGTATTTTCTATAAACTTCTATAAAATCAAGTATTTTCTATAAACTTGTAATTCCTAATAAATCAAGTAATTCCCATAAACATACTCCAAAACCTTGGGGAAAGCCTTATAGCGGCAGGGTGTGGCAGCATCATACTGTATTAAACCATGTGGATAAAGAATTGGATGTTACTCAGTTTCATATGCATGTGAACGTAGGCGAGTGAATACTTTTGCCAATATAGTATATACTGTATAATGTTACGGCTGATATCATAACATTATGACTAATATTGATTAGGTCCCCCCGCAACCATAACACTGATGTACTATGATTTATATGTTGTTCCTATTCACCCCCTTTTTAAGTAATAAGATGTAAGAAGGCAATTGGCTGCTCGGCTGTTTCATGAGCAGATCTGTGTTATTTCCCCATTATTTTATTTACAAATAAGCAAATTTTCCAGTGTAGAGTTTGCATACTAAATATGTTGCTGTTACTTTAACTCATTAAGTCCAAAAACTACCTGTGAAAAAGCAAACAATCTGGCTAAAAATAAAAACAATCCAACAGAGAGCTACAATGGGTTGGATCCACATATAAAATATTTTGTAATTCCTGTAATTTGTATGTAAATAACCTTGAAATAAAGTTAAAAATCTGCATTTTTGGACTATAGTCATTGTCTTAATTTCACTGTCCAAATGTTGGGACAAATGGAGGTGATATATTGGGTGTATAAAATAATGGCATTGTATGTATAGTGCAAAAATCTCTTCATCTTCTTTAATGCTTATCCCTAATGCAGGCTCATGGGGGGTCTGGAGCTAATCCCAGCAGGCTTTGGGCACAAACACAAACAAAGGGCAATTCAGGAACACCAATTAGCCTAATCTTTATGTCTTTGGACTATGGAAGGAAATCCACCAAGCACAGGGAGAACTTTCTCCATGCACACAGACCCAAGGCTGGAATTGAACCCTTGACCCTGGACATGCGAGTGATAACCATTATACCACCGTGCCACCTGCACAAAATCTAATTAATGTAATATTTAGAGAGCCCCAGAGAGACAGCCTGCCATGTGCAGTGGGTGGTACCGTACTTGCACATTTAAATGACATCCTAGAGCATTTTTATAACTGGATCTCACCTGTTGGGATAACAGCCACTTCACCTATGACCTCTGCCTTTTCCTGTATCCTGTTCCATTTGCCAAGCTCTCTGGTCCACTGTTTGGCAGTACAGAAGTAAATCCCAGGATCTGCAGGAATTGCTTCAGAGAGTACCAGCTTGTAGGAACCAGTATTGTCTAGATGCAAACGCATTTCACCCTCTGCATAACGTTGGAAAAAATCCTTTCCAACAGTGATAGCTGAATCCGGTCCAAAAGTAAGGAGCTCCTGCTCTAGTGACTGATCCTTTTTAACAGACCATGTAACTGAAAGGTAAATTCCTTCAGTGAAGTCTTGAGTAATGTTGCAGTGAAGATTGATTAATCTGCCCTCATGAACTAAAGGGGCTGGAGCTTCAGGAAGCACAACCAGTGTATTAGGAATTACTGCATGCAAAAAAGAAATGAAGAGGAAACATTTTAAGACATCTTTAGCAGAAATAAGGAGGCATACATGAATAATATATATATATATATATATATATATTTTTTTTTTTTTTTTTTTTGAGGTCTTGAAATATGAGCAGTATTGTGGGTAATTGTCTCCCATGTTAAGTCACTCGTATAATCAACATCCTTGCGCACATATACTGTATATTCAATTCAATTCAATTTTATTTGATTTATTTTTACTAAAGGGTGCATTGTATCCTTACGTATCGCAGTTTAAATTGCAATCATAAGATGTGTCAAAATAATTGCAATGTGATTTTTTTAATCAAATAGTTCAGCTGTAATAGTTATTGAAAATAGTGTTAAAAAATTAAGAACTGTTTTATTTTGACATTTTTCTGACTGTACATATAAGCAAATATAGCTATTATAGGCGGCACCTGAAGGCACACATGTTAGAATGTTAGTAGTTTATTATTTTTGATGATCAACACTGACAGCAGTGGCGGCCGGTCAATAGGGGGCGCAGGGGTGCCGCCCCCCCTTAAAGTTAGGCAGAGAAGAATGCTCCTTTAACATGTAACTATTTAAAATAATAATTATTTATTATAATAATGAAATAAAGTCATTTAGTCACAAAATTCCGCTGTATTTCTTAATATAATTATTTGAGATAAAAAAAACTCTAAACTGTATTACGTCCATTTGTGTTCGTGTACGCGGGGCGCCGGACAAACAAGTGTCTATGCAGGCACGTAAACTTTTGAAAAGCATGTGACCTGAGGCTGAGCTCTGATTGGATTTTGTCAAATCATCCTTCGGGTGCAGCTCTGTGCGCCCTGTACCCTCCCTCTTTTGTTCTTAGCGAATCAATATCGTTTTTAAATATTTGGGCTCATGTGATTGGACCATTCTCAGTGAGTCTTCTAGCACTCCTTATGGCAAGCGGAGCTGCTGATTGGATGCGATGTGAGTCAGGCCTTTATTTTATACTAGTAGTAATGATGATTAATCACCTGATAAATGGCTATTTACAGGCGAGTATTAAAAGTTTAATTTTTATTTTGTTTGCGCCCCCCCCCCCCCAAAAAAATTTTTGAACCAGCCGCCACTGATTGACAGTTTTTTTTCTAAATTACATGATTTTAACCACCTAAATTAATGCTGCATGTGCATTCAGCCAGAAAAATGTAAAAAAATAAATAAATCACCAAAACATTGAGACTGCTTTCACACTAGGCATGAGTGATTCACATTACTGTTATTCCATACCTGAGTACACCTATGCATTCACGCTTTTTCATAAAGTAAGTATTGATCTAGTTGGTTTGTGAACCGCCAATAAACAAAAAGAAAATAAATTTTCAAGGTGGTAACCTTGGAAGAGGTGAAGGAGGTCATGCGTTATGCTTAATAATGATATTTCAATAACAAAGGCCAAGTGGGACCTCATGTGTGGAGGAGACAGGTGGTGCCAATGACAATGCATTCTAAATAGTGGGCCACTTGTTGTTGTTCATATTTGAATCGAGCCATGTTCAAGTAAGTTGTATTGTACTCTCAAATTACAAATGTTCATGAGTCCAGGCCACAGACTGTAGTATTAGAGCACCCAGTCTGAATACTGAATTACAGAGTACTACATACAGTATCAGGACAGCATGTTATTATCCAGTTAAATGCCGTCAACCTTTTATGAGATTTTAAAAAACAAATCAACTTACCTCTCAGCAGCACGTCTGCATCATAGTTTCCACTGATAACAGAATCTGTGCTGGGGGTGATGCAAGTGAATATGCCACTGTCAGTCACCCTGGGTTGTTTAATCCTTAGCTCCACTGTGCTTCCATTAATTCTTTTTACAGTGATGTCATCAGTAAATACCCGAGTCTTCAAAGACTGGTCTGGAAATGTGGAGTCGAACGTGGAGATAATCTGAATGGTTTCTGACCCTTTTGTTGCTTTCCATTCAAACTCCTGCTCCTTGGGGCCCTGATAATCTGATACTTCACAACGCAAAGACAGTGTCTCACCCTCTACTCGGATCAGAGGGCCTGCTGGTAGTGACACCTTTCGACCGACAGTCAAACCTAAACAGCCAACAACTGTGAATATTATGCTGTAATTGAATCATGTTACATTGTGCTACACTGATGATCACACGTTTGCAATGATTAAGTATTTTAGCATTTGGAGTGGAAATTTTATTGAAATCTGGCAACCCTGCTTAATGCATTAAGCACTTCCTCTGCACCTTGCCCATGACAAGAGGAAACACACCTGCTGCAACATTGTTGTGACATCTGTTGTGATTTATTGTGCACAGCGACCATTTAGATGTCAGGTTTTAGCATTAGTGCTCCCTCACTAAGTTTGATGGGTGACTTTGACAAATTAAATTATTAAATAGTGCTTGTCACAATAGTGAATATAAAATATATGTATTTTATATTCACTATTGTGACAAGCACTATTTAATAATTTAATTTGTCAAATACATAAATCATGAATGTATCATTAAATATAGAAAACATGAAATTAATTAAATTATTAATAAATACATCAGTAGGCCTAAATGAATAAATACATAAAACAAAAATATAATTTTAAATGGTCCAAAATTGACAATCAAATTTAGTATACTATTACTATTTTTAGATTTCAAATATTTATATGTTAAATATATATCTTTTTTATTTAATCTTGTCACATTCCACCCCCTTGCTCCCTCATGTGTATCTGCCTTTTACTATGTTATGTGACAGTCTCTGTGATTATTACAGTTTTCCTGACTCATTCAGATCTTTGGGCAAAAAACGCAACCAGCTGTACAAATTGGGCAATACAATCAAATACAGTTCTAACGTGGACGGAACATGAAAGAATTCTTATTGTGTATATAGTGTATATATAGTGTGTGCGCGTGTGTGTAATATATATATATATATATATATATATATATATATATATATATATATATATATATAAGTGTATGTATTTAAAGTCTTGCTAAACCAGTACAATTCCTTTTATGTACAGTAAACGTACTGTAAGCCTTGGTTTCGTTTACTTACACACACATGCACATACACATACGCACTAATTTTACAGTTTACACTAAAATGTAAAAGATTCTCTAGCACACATAGATATTCGCTCTCACATGTGTGACTGTATCACTCAACTCACCCAGTGTGAAACACAAGTTGATCAGGAGGAAAAGAGTCCGCGCGTCCTGGCAGCGCGTGATTCCTACTAACCGTCCGCCCTTCTCACACATGGCACCGGACATTCGATATCTTACGCGCAATTTTTATTCGTATTCCAGTTTCACAACACGAGAAGTCACAGAGTCTTCCTATATTGGGGGAGACTCAGTCTGAGGTATGACCCACCAGTTCTGGCTAAACCTCCGGGGAGAACAGGGCTGTGGACTGGAGGTGGCTGTCCTGCGGCACCCACGAAGTGTGACGAAACTTTTTACGACCGGTGAACGGCGACATTGCTCACCGCCTCTAACATGAGTAAAGTGAAGGTGTGTTAATCCAGATTTGGAGGCAGTGCAAATTTTTGTTTTTGTTGTAGTTGAAATTCCAAGTTGGATAGTGAGAAGTGATACTTGTTAAGTGTCAGGTCTGTCACCTTAGAAAGAGCTGCTCAGTTCCCGGTCGGCTAGAGGAAGTACCTGCTCAGGTGAGGCAGAATGTGCAGCATGAGGCAGAGTCATGCGCACATTCTGCTCACCTGAGCAGGATTGCTCTGCCTCATGCCACTATACTGCTGCAGCTGTTATTTTACAAAAACCATAGAAAGTTCTATCACTTAGTTTTGCAGATACCAAAATAATTTTAATTAACATTAAATTAAATTAGACACATTACTTGTATACTGTACGTTCAGAAAAGAAAGTACTTTTACAACCATGTAATACATTTTCTTTCTTTAATGTTTAATATTTATTTGTAGTATTTTTAAGGCCTTGTCACTATGATCATATATGGAAATGGGACCTTATACTTTTCATATTAAGATTTTTTTTCATGAAATAAATCTGATTCACAATTAAATTGACCAGTTGAAACACAATATTTAAAATGCATTACAACGTAGTTGTTTTTAATTAGTTAGTTTTTACTCACTCACTCACTCATCATCTATACCGCTTAATCCTGTATTCAGGGTCATGGGGGCCTGGAGCCTATCCCAGGAGTCTTAGGGCACACCCTGGACAGGGTGCCAATCCATCGCAGGGCACAGACACACACACATACACTCACTCATTCACACACTAGGGGCAATTTGGGAACACCAATTAGCCTAACCTACATGTCTTTAGACTGTGGGAGGAAACCGGGGTACCCGGAGAAAACCCACCAAGCACGGGGAGAGCATGCAAACTCCATGCACACAGAGACGGGAATCGACCCTGGCGGTGCAAGGCGACAGTGCTAACCACTACACCACCGTGCCGCCTAGATAGTTTTTAATTAGTATAAAATATTTTTCAGTTGATTGGTTATAAAATTATCATTTGCTTTAAAAATATTTGAAATTTTTTTTATCAAATGTTTTCCAATTATTATTGATTTGAAAGAATAAATGACCGTGAAAGTTACATAAGCACATACACTCAAAAAAAATTAACAAGGCAGGTTGTGAACTTTGCATAATATAATAATTTTCAATATACTCATAATCATTGTATTTGTTGACTTAAATTATTATTTTTTTATTAAGGTTCACGTAATTATGTCTCAACTTGACCGTAGAAATTCCTAATACGTTGTCTAATCACAAACCATTCATGTCAACATTTCATACATACAGCGGGTGTCAGTAGCGAGACGCCAGCTGCTATGAAACGCTAAAGAAACAGAAGAGCAAGACGCATCAAACTGCACATGCGCAAACTTAATTGACTCTCTGCCTGCGGGCGTTACTCCATGGAGTTTTGTCCGTTTTGACAGAGGGATATTTAGGCTTTGCAGAAAAAAAATGTGTGCATTTGATAGCAAAAAATAGAGGTAAATTATGTTAATTTTATATAAATTTGATAAATTAACAAATTTTTAGTTGGTATTATTGACCTTAAGGACAAGGTTGTGCATTTTCCTTAAAAAAAATTTTTTTTTGTATCATGATTTTTTTTTCTTATGTGAAACATGTCCAGAAAGAAAAGTTGTAGATAACTAACTTTAATGTTGTTGTTTTTTTTTTTGTTAAACACAAATTTTCTTCCTCTTTAAATGTGTCAAGACAGTTGAAAATGTTGGGGGGGAAACGTTATGTTGCATATTGTGTGCAGTATGTCTTTTGTACTGTTGGACCATAATATTCTCAATTTCTCGATTTCTGTGCTGCATTTCAAACAGTGCAAACTGCTTGTGACAGTAATATGAATAAAGGCCCTTACAAATGTTAGTTGAGTTTACTAAAGTCATTTGTGTGGAACTTGTTGAAAAAGTTAACTTAACCTAACTAATAAAAAAAATATTTAGTGAAAGCATTCTGTGGCGGCATGGTGGTGTAGTGGTTAGCACTGTTGCCTTGCACCTCTAGGGTCTGGGTTTGATTCCCGTCTCTGTGTGCATGGCGTTTGCATGTTCTCCCCATGCTTGGTGGGTTTCCTCCCCAGTCCAAAGATATACAGGTTAGGCTAATTGGTGTTCCCAAATTGCCCGTAGTGTGTGTGCCCTGCCATGGATTGTAACCCTGTCCAGGATGTACCCTGCCTCATGCCCTAAGCCTCCTGGGATAGGTTCAAGTTCCCTGTGACCTTGAATACAGGATTAAGTGGTATAGAAGATGAGTGAGTGAGAAATCATTCTGTTTTGATTAATTAAGCCTAAATTAAATGTTTTGTTGTAAAATAATTATTTTACTTTGAATAAACAAATATGTAATATGCAACTTCTAAACAATTTTGTTTTGTCCATACAACACGACTGACTCTTGTTAGTTAAACTCAAATTTCTTTTGTTGAGCAAAAGTTAGTGATAATATTTGGCTTAAATTAAAAACAGTATTTCTTTCTAAAACAACTACATCATATTTGATAAACTTAAAATAAATGCTTTCAACTTTCATAATTAATAATCGTAGAACCTGTTGACAAAAAAAAAAAAAATGAAAGCCAAATTAATTCGTTTCATTTTTTTGAGTGTATGGTGGTACAGAGGAACCTTGGGTTGTGGGTACCTTGGTCTGCAAGTGTTTCGCACAGACGAGCATTCATGCGTATGTGTACTGTTTACTATAAATAACACTGTGACCACGTTTGTGTGTGCATAAAGCATTTTTTATTTTGTGTGTGTGTGTGTGTGTGTGTGTGCACACTTGTATGAGTGAAAATCTCTGTCATCCTACACAGTGGATTAAAATTATGCAATTACAGTAAATGTGAAATACATACATAGTATAGTCATTTTTATTCCCATCATTTATCTACTCTGCCTTCTTCCAATAATCCAACATCAGTTTGGTGAAGAACAATGCATTTTCCAGCACGATGGAGCACCGTGCCATAAGGCAAAAGGGTTAACTAAGTGGCTCGGGGACCAAAACGTTGAAATTTTTGGTCCATGGCCTGGAAACTCCCCAGATCTTAATCCCATTGAGAACTTGTGGTCAATCCTCAAGAGGTGGGTGGACAAACAAAAACCCACTAATTTTGACAAACTCCAAGAAGTGATTATGAAAGACTGGGCTGCTATCAGTCAGGATTTCCCCCAGAAGTTGATTGAGATCAGCCCAGTCGAATTGCAGAGGTCCTGAAAAAGGAGGGCCAACACTGCCAATACTGACTCTTTGCATAAATGCTTGTAATTATATTTCAGTACATCACAGAAACAACTGAAACAAAGATCTAAAAGCAGTTTTCAATACTTTTGGCCACGACTGTACAATATGATAATGAACACTTGATGATTATCATTTGCTGAGGGATATGCACCCGTACTTTCATACATGACTAGTAAATCAGCATTTAAAATTCAATATTTAATCAATAGACAGTGTCAATCCATTGCTTTCCATTTTGCTTCAATTCAGTTTAGTTTACTTTTATTTGTATAGGGCTTTTAACAACAATCATTGTCGCAAAGCAGCTTTACAGAATCAAAGGATTATGAAAATAAGAAAAATTACATATTTTATAAGTCAGTTGACATGTGCTGTAAAATGAGCTGAGAATATGACTCCATACAAGCCCCACCCCCTCCTCCCCATCCATATTCAAACTGTGCAGTCATGCCTGCTTCGACAGAAACTGGAATGTGCACATTTTTTGGGTTTACAATAACCACCAGGCAAGTGACGACAATCTAACAGAATCTGGTTGTACAGTAAAATCCTGTATATTTGTACATTCCAGTTTCTATTACATGCAACTGTTTTGCCGAAGTACTTAACAGACTAAGAGTATAGATAAAATAATGCAGGTCAAAAGTGGTGCATCTGCTGAAAACTAGGTGGTGATTAACAACTTTTAATGCCATGACTACAATGAAGATTGCTGTGAGGATGCATATCATATATCATGTACAGTATTTAATGCATCTGAACACTAAAATACTTTGAAGAAAATCTGCTCCAGAGGCCACTCGACCTCAGAATGGCATGAAGATTTACTTTATAGCACAGCAATGATCTTACATACATAAATCATACAGCCAAGACAACACTGGAGTAGCTTTGGAATCAACACTGGTGAGCTTGATACGATGTTCCAGTGAGAATGGAGCAAATGCTCTGAATACGGATCTAAATGAGTATTATAAAATTCAAAAAATACTTTGTGAAGCTAGCAGGTTTACTTAATCTTACAGACATTGCAAGGTTGGTAAAGACATTGCAAGGTTGAAATTGAAGCACCAATATTCTGAAATCTCTATTGGGAGAGGGTGATCTAACCACACATGGATGACTTATAATTATCTGTTTGAGTGTTAACTATTTGTTGATCCTAAAAAAATATTCTAAGCCATCATATTACTCACATGTCTCACATGTGAATATGCTCTCAGTTTGGGCCAATTCTATTTGTTACAAAGTCACTCCTGAAATAATAAAATCCAACAAATTATAGGCATCAGTTTAAGTGATAATTAATTTAGTGAGTATGAAAGGGCATGTGACATTGTGGCATGTGTGATTCTCCACAACACTATCAAAACGAGAGAACAATGTTCTACTCAACCACTGAATGACCCTGATACTCATACTGACCACCCTGCTGATGCAGAAGAAAGAACAGCCATCATTTCTGATTGACCCACCACCTCCAAATGTTGTCCTCCACCAGTGTCAAAGAGAAGCAGTTTTTTTTTTATGACTTCTTCTTTATAAACTACAAGTACAAATGTAGTACAGTAGTTAACATTTTAATGTTTTTCAGACAAAGTAAAATCGTCAATCACTGGGTATCTCAGTAACCTTTTGCCAATGTTCCCGTCCCTTTTTTTGTCATCAAAAATAATGACAAAAAATATTAGTTGATGACCTTTTTTCCTGTGACTAAGACGAGACAATGACAAGACGTTATGGATATCAATGAACAGTGACAGTGACGAAGTCAGCATGCAATATCATTGATGAAAAAAGACAAGATTAAAATGTAGTTTAAAAAAATAAAAATAAAATTTCTGTCTTTATTTTTGTCAACATTTAATTTTTGTCACAATCTACAGCAATATGGTGTTCATTCATTATGGCCTGAGCAGCAATATTTCACAGGTCACAGTGCGCGGCATATCAGGACTAGATAGTTTATAGGTAGATATGTTGTCTTTAACTCTTCGTCATCACAGCATTATTACTCAGGTCAAAGAGAAGAGAAGAAATATTTGGGCGCATATTGGAGGGGAAACAGTGTAGGCACACAATTGCTAGGAAAAATATCACAAACCTGAAGAGACACATCAAGGCACACCATAGAAATCACCTAGTTTTACAGTTTTACAGTTTGTGGTACTTATGTTTTGTTACATGTGATGTATTTTATTTCATTTTATAGTTAAACATTTGTCAAAAACATTAAGCTAATAGTTTACCAAACTATTGTGACCAATAGGAGCTACAGTATCCCTAAACCAGCCCAAGTGTGTGAATTCATATAAAAAAAAGTTTCAAAACACTATATAGTCCATACTGCTCCTGTTTTGTAGTTTAAAAATATGGACATGCAGCAGTTGTTCTGATGGTTAAAAATTAACCATCAATGTAATTAGCTGATCAAATATGATGAACATCAGATGAAAAGATACATTTTAAATGTTAAGATAATTATTTTGTGAAAAACTAAGTTTTGGCTAGACTAGATTGACTGTAGGATTAATTAATAATAATAATCTTATTGCTAAAATATTACATTTTCATTGACAAACACTAGACTAAAATGTCCAGACTTTTAGTCGACTGAGGCCATGTCCCACAGGGTATTTTTAAAAAACGGAGATTTTTCTCTGCAGTTTTCACCTTTCGTCCACACGCAAACACAGTTTTGGTCGTTGTAAACAAAGCTTTTGTAAAACTCCGGCCAAAGTGAAGATTTTCCAAAACAGGGGAAACAGAGATTTTGACTTGTTGTAACGGCATCTTGTGCAGACGATGTAATTGCCTGTGTGCCCGTCGCCTTGATTTGATGTCAGCTTTGTTTATGAGGATATTTTGTGCAGTGGTGGATCTATGTACAGTAAACTAGTGACTGTGTTAATGTTGTGTACTGTACATACACATGCAGTTACTCACACATTACGTTAATAAATAGAGGTGCCATGTACTAATAAGCTCACTGATGCTACATACTGTACAAAACTCTGACTACACAGACCCCGCAGACAGTGACGGCGGTTTCGGAGAGCGCAACTGTCGGACTTCTACAAAATCTCAATTTTTAAAAATACCAGACTACGTGCTGACATGGCCCAAAACTTGACTAAACAAAAATAGGATAAGATTCACTAAATATGATAAGAACTATCAATGACATTTATCCCTGGACTAAGACTAAGACTAAAATTGAACACTAACACTAATTAACACTAGTTCCAACAGTGCTTCTTTTGTGTTTTGCATCTGCAACCTTTTGAGGTCCATTTCTAAATTACATTTTTAAATTGTGTCTTGAAATACATCTGTTACAGCTGTTTCACAATAAGCAACAGTAGTGAATTTTAGAGTGTCAGGACAACTAATATTGTAAATGCTAAACAATATCTCACAGAGGTAAGATGTGCTAGGGAGGTGGATGGACCCTTTTCCCATTTGTAATTTTCAGCAATGCTTGGAGAAAAATATAGTGAAAAATGTATTACATTATCAACTGTCAAAGGTGCAGGTTTTATGACCATCATAAACTGTTCTTAGAAGGTGTTCACCCCAATAAGGCCTCTCTGTATCTTACCTTTCAAGGTACTTCAAAGTCTCTTCATCATATTCCTGTATGAACAATTTGTGTGTTGCACTTTCACCCATTATGAAAAAAAACATGTATTGGATGTAATGGCAGGCAAATTATACCATCAGTAATCAAGTTCAAGTTCAAGTAAGCTTTATTGTCACTTCAACCATATACAGTTAGTACACAGTGAAACGAAACAACGTTCCTCCAGGACCAAGATGCTACATACAACATAAATTTACAACATAGATTAACAGAAAGACTAAACTAGCTAGCTAAGAGACAACGTAGATATACAACATAAATTAACAAAAATTAACTAGCCAACACAGAAAGGAGACTATCTAAGTTTTTATTTTTT
>JAAGKR010002387.1:0-95623 GCA_011419295.1 Clarias macrocephalus
GTGGCATTGACCTGCTCTCTGATCTGAGCTGCTGTTAACCTGCGATTTCTGAGGCTGGTGACTCGGATGAACTTATCCTCCGCAGCAGAGGTGACTCTTGGTCTTCCTTTCCTGGGCCGGTCCGCATGTGAGCCAGTTTCTTTGTAGCGCTCAATGGTTTTTGTGACTGCACTTGGGGACACTTTCAAAGTTTTCCCAATTTTTCGGACTGACTGACCTTCATTTCTTAAAGTAATGATGGCCACTCGTTTTTTTTCTTCACTTAGCTGCTTTTTTCTTGCCATAATACAAATTCAACCTCTTTGAATAAGAAGGTGTGTCCAAACTTTTGGTCTGTACTGTACTTGTTCAAAAGCTTTTATTTTAACGATGTGTTGTCAGATAGGTTCAGACTTGTTTAGATGTTCATTTCTGATGCACAATTTTAGGTTTGCTTCCAATGACTTAAGGTCACATTTGTGCAGGTGTCGATCTACAGTATGACAATCCACCACCACTCCACAGTCTGCTAAACTCCCTGAAGAAGTTTGCTGTCAAGCCTGAGTTTTAATTCGCATTTCCAGCAAATCTTATATGCAGTTCTCTCATAAAATTGTATTGGTTACCCACAACTTCCTCCAACCTACACTGTTCCTGTTAGCTGCCATTTTTTAAAACTACGTTATAAACTGAAGGGAAAAAAAGCTACCTCTAAAAGTTTTCTTCTGCTTTGTAGGCATTTTAACTTTGTAGTGTTATAATGTTCAGAGTGATAGACAGCTGTTTAATGGAGCCCATGTCTGACCTTCATTTCTTAAAGTAATGATGGCCACTCGTTTTTTTCTTCACTTAGCTGCTTTTTTCTTGCCATAATACAAATTCAACCTCTTTGAATGAGAAGGTGTGTCCAAACTTTTGGTCTGTACTGTATATTATAGATTTGTTACATATAAAATGAAATCTTTCCAGACGATTTGGTTTTAATTTGTATGATTACAACGAACGGCTCATGAATTCTAAAAATTCTGTATCTCATATTACTATGGGGCACTGGTGGGCTCAGTGGTAGGTGTTTCGCCTGCCATGCGAAAGGCCCGGGTTCAATTCCCAGCCAGTGTTCAAATCCTAGCCCAAGCCCGGATAAAATGGGAGGGTTGCGTCAGGAAGGGGATCCGCCATAAAATCTGTGCCAGCGCAGCCAAAAGACCAACAACAACAACAACTATTCATACAGTATAAATATTGTGTAACTCAGTACACACATGAGGAAGACTGAAGACCATCACTGACACCCTCTTAAAGGATAAGCCATAGAAGATTCTATCTTAAAGCATATTCATAGAAATGTGACTGGAAAAGAAGAGTGTGTTAGGAAAAGGTGCACAAGGAACTGGGATGACTGCGGCCTTAAAGAAATTGTCAAGCAAAGCGATTCAAAACCTTGGGAGAGCTTCATGAGGAGAGGAGTGAGGCTGGAGCCAGAATTGCTGTATTGTAAATACTGTACTATTTTGATTGATCTTAAGAACTATTGTAATATTTGCAGACTCATTTCCATGAGTTGTAAGCCACAATCCAGTTTAAAACAAGATTATACAGTATATGTGGCAGACCACTTTAAATTTAATCTCAAAACCATATACCTCCTACCTTTCTAGAAGGCAATAGCAATGCCTTAACTGCTATTTTATCATAACTTCCTAAAGTTAACAAGAAAAACACCTACCCACTTTGGGGCTTATGTGCACAGACTGTGTCATCTTTTGTTTTTTTCTGGTGCCCCTCCAGAAGTCAATTCAGGACCTGTGAAAAGCAAGGACACATTGATTACACATTGAACTTAAACACCAAGAGGGAAAAAATGTTCAGTCTGAGGTGTGAGGAAACGCTGTGTCAAACGTCTGTAAGTAACTGACTGAGTGACAGAAACAATATTTTGGTTAAATTGGCACCTTTGGTCTGAAATGATCTGTTTGCATATATTGTGGTCATTTGTCTGTACAGTACAAGCAACATCTGAAACAAATCATGAAAGCAGGTTGGCTGTACTGAAAAAATTATGTCTTAGAGTTTCACAGAATTCTAAATGACTGACTAATAACAATCGTCATTTCATTATCATTCACCTGGTTAAACAGCATCTACTCTCACATAAACATCAATCAAATTAATAATAACTAGCGCTGCACAATTTATTGCATATTAAATGCAGTATAGACATGCACAATTATTTTGTTACAAATGGCTGCTTTACAAATTACAGGTAATATACATATGATCAGGAATGTAGAATAAAATACTTTTAGGTTGATTAAAACATTATTGGACGAACATACTCTTAATGGCATCATTTATGCCTTCAGATATCTCAATCACAGTTTAAACCTCAATGTTTCAGAATAATCACAATATGTTTTTTTTTTTTTATCAAATCATGATATAACGATCATCGATTTACCAATTATTCAGCTTGGTTTATAGATTCTTATACATTTTATATATTGTATATTGTTAGATTTATTTATTTATTTTTTTAAATAATTTCTTTATTAAAGTTTTAATTGAAATGTGGAAAATATTTTTTTCTCCTGCTGATTTATTTATTTACTTATTTTACACATGGGACTTTATCAGACAGTCCACTCTGAAAGGGCGTCTGCAATATGCATGCCATAGAGTGAAGCAAGGCATGTTACAAATTTAGCCTAGCTAGTTAATGTTAAACATAGTAGAATCAGTTCATCGCACCAGGACTAATTTCTCACTTCCATCAAGTCATCTCCTGACAGTCAGGATTTCATTTTATGGAAGTTTGAGGCAAAACAGCAACACCACAACGCAAACTACAAGTACATGGTGGTGTCCTGCAGTACAATTCAGACAAAGGACATCCATTTTCCACCACTTTCAATGTTTGAAAGGTAAGGATGAATATTTTACATGCACATGTATGTATATAAACGCATTTTCATGCATGAAGTTGTTATCTTTTCCAAGCTGAAGTTTGCACATTGCCTGTTGGTGCATATAGAACGTAATAACTTCTTATATTTCACTTTTAGTTTGTCACTATAGTCACAGAACACAGTCACTGTCAAGCAAGCAAGGCACGGAACAAGAGACGTGCAGGTCCGCTAGGTTAGCAAGACAGACTAGAGAGATGTAGTGCAAGTTAACGCATCAATTTGAATTAAATTCAATTTTATTTGTAAAGCGCTTTTAACAACTGACATTGTCGCAAAGCAGCTTTACACAATCAATACAATTATATAAGTTTATATGAGAAGTGAACATGTATGAATCAAAATGACAATTTAACCTTAAGGAGGGGAAAACACAAGCTGACCTGCTGACCTTTACCACAGTCCACTTTCATCATATTTTTCCCACAATTATTAAAGATAGTACCACTTCATCCTGTCATCGACTTTATCAACACTGGGACTGCATAGTGAGAATCTTGGTGTAAAGTGGTATCGGTGCAAAAGGATCAGAACTATAAGTATGAGTAGATTAGAGCAGTATCGGACCAGTACCCAATACTAGCACATACCAACAGTAAGGTATTTAATTTTACATCTCTCTCTAGTATTTTTGCGCCCGCAGACAGGAGAAATTGATAATCGGTGTGTTTGTGTACGTGTGCGTGTGTCCCACTGGAAAAACTCCCAAACTTCCTGATGGCCAATTTGCCATGAAATCACTACATAAACAGTCATGCTCAGTTGTAATCTCAGTCCTGCAACAGATTAGAGTCCCATCCAGGATGTATTCCTTCCCTGCACCCAGTGTTCCCGGATACACTCCAGATCCATCAAGATCCTGACCGAAAGTAAAAATCTTACTGAAGACAAATGAATGAACATAATTCAAATCATTCCCCATGATTTTATTTCCTCCTTCATTAAAATCCTTTATTGAGATGAGGAGAAGGCAAACATCAACCTTATGAGTACAGCCTTATACGAGTTTATTCTACTCCTCGCTGGAATGAAGTAATTAACAGATCCTTCTCTGAAGTTTTGGTTATCAAAAGCTTTTCTCTATGTGGTCTTTATCACCGCCTTTAAAATAACATGAAGGTCTTCTTCCCTTCTATGATTAGCAAAACACCCAGGCTATAATTATATAGCGAGTGCTGAGCTATGAAGGTTTTGTTTTCAGTCTGTAACGTTAACGTGTGTATCGCATTTTGTGTTTTATTCCTGCTTTTGCACTAATCCACACTATAATATATATTCTGTTGGCGGATAAAAGAACTAATTCATCACAGCTTGCTGAATTCTTTCACCTTTTACTAATAAACACGACACTTTACACTTTTTTTGCTTGTTGCAGAGGACCAGAAGTCCAATTAACAGCACTGGAAAGAGTCAGTCATGGAACCCCCCACCCACACAGTCAGAAAAAAAATCAGAGGAGATGTAGAGGAAGGGGGGAAGCATGTTATGCAGGCAGGTCTGTTTTTGGAGAGCCCTAGGCACATTCCAGCACTACTTCCCTCTCACATCCTGCTAATGTGACCAGGCTTCGACTTGTAACTTGTGCACAGACAGAGCGTAGGTGGCTGTAAAAATAATATAGAAAAAAGATGAATGGGCAAACGCTATTAAGCCTTTGGAGGTGGAGATGACTGAAGCCTGACTACACTGTAAATAATCAGAATAACTCAAAAACTTACCTTTTCTTGTGTATCAATGCAGATTTATGCTGTTACTTAAGCAGGCCGAGGTTCGTGACCTCCCCTGCTGCTCTAGATCTGTAGTCAGTCACGCTTGACTACGCTACCCTGTGTCAGCTTGTTTCCTGAACTATCAGCTTGCCGAACACCCAATCTCGCTATCTTTGAGGAGACGTCTCACAGTGTTTACAAAGCCTGGTGATAAGTGCCTAATTACAGGGAAGAAAAAAAGAGAGAGAGAGGGAAAAAAAAAAAAAATCACATTCCTCACAGACCCCCCCCCTTTTAACATCACATGAGGGTGGAAATTTCACACAAACAACAAAAAAAACTTCTTCCGCAGCTCAAAGCAACTAAGCGAGTCATTTATTTAATGTTAAGAAATGTAAGTTTTTCATGTATGATATACGAATACTACGGGTACCTGCGCTTCACAGTTCGCTGCAGATGATGCTGACCATTGTTAAAAACCCACCATTTTGAAATCAGGCTCTGCCCGTGACGTCACTACATTACACATATTCGGCTTATTGGTTCAATGTGAGTCATGTTTTCAAAACATGACCTCATGGTCCTCCCTCCCATTTCCCCTAGAGGGATGTTGTCAATCGGGCAGTACGGGTCGGGGCATGTATCAAACATAACAGCTTAAAGTACTTAAACAATGGCTGACCACAAGCGGTCTTAATCTGTGCTGTTGTACAAAGCCCAGAAACACAAGGATGGACATTTTATGGTATTATACACTCCATTTCAACCTTTCTCAACAACAAATCTGCAGTTTCCTGACGGGAAGTGGGTTTGACAATGCCCCTGGGACGCCCCCCATTGTCTTAAAAGCTGTTACGGACAAGCAACTGATCACTGGACCACAAGATGTTTCCTTCAAACCACAGAGAGATATATAAACAAGGAAACGAAGCACACAAATCAGTTGCATGCTGTCACAACCCAGGATCAGCTGATTTTCCGTAAAAAACACTGTATTTAATTACATTTCTACCGCAGAGTAGTCGATTCTGAAACCCGAGAGCGTGGGTTAACTTTCCATAACATCACGGTTTATATTAATGCCTCCGGTTTACTTTCATCGTATGGCACAGAATGCAACTACATAACCTACTTATAAATCTTTATCCATTATTTTTTGATTAATAAATCACAGTTAACATAGCAGTCGATTTCCCAACAAGCCTGACAATCAAAAGGCAATGCCTTCAAGCATGTAGTCTTCATACAACGTCTTAAAAAAACCCTAAATTTTCTATCCAGCACAGCACAAGGACACATTGAACACCATATAATGAACCATTATGCTCCTTCCTTGACAAACATTCTGAAGTCTCCTTGTTCTGCCTTACAGTTCATCTACAAAAAAGAACTGGAAGCAGTACAGAAGATTAGGATAAAGAAAAAAATTCAGAATTCCTTGGAAAAGTCATACTTTATTATATTCCTCAGTCAATAAACACTTCGCAGACAGAGATAAGCTTCAAGCGCAGACATGAAATTATGCACAAGTAGAATTCCTAAGTTATAAATAATGGCATTAATAGAGAAAAGTGTTCAAGAGTTTATAAGTATTCTGAATGCCACAGAGGCAAGACTCTAATGTATGTGAAGTAAAAGTGCACATTAACAGCACAATCACATGCCAAGATCCTCAGCAAGGTTAGCCAGAGTAGGACTCTCGGAGAAAGAGAACATTCACGTCTGGGAGTGAGCATGCCAATAGATTGTAAAGCCATACGTACCATCCTGTACTTTAAACTGAGAAATAGCACTGATCTGAAGCACCACATAAACTAAGTCTAACACAGCTGTTTATTGTCATGTGGCATGTTAAAGGAAATTATCCTTGACTTTTTTTTTTTCATATTTAAATTAGCCGTAGTGAATTTGGTGGGATACTATTTGCATAATGCTCTACAAGACATGCTCAAATGCTATTTATTTTTTTATTGGACACAAATTTCTGCTTCAAAAGTGTGTCTTACACCAACTCTTTGACTGACTATTGTGGAGAATTCCATTAAGAAAATTCTGCTGAGCACCATCATAATGCAAGGTCAGTAAATTCAGAGAAAGACCTGTAGACATGACATTAACAATCTTCCCAACATACCAGGTGGCTGGGATTATTCTAGTAGTCTGGGAAACCAGCTGTCATTCATTACAGTATGTAAGCAATATGAGTTCTCGATTGTCAATTAACAGGTGAATAACTACACTTTTTTTCTTGCACCAAACAATGTGCAAGTTATTAGTGAAAAAAAAAAAAAGTAACCACTGTTCATCAAGCTAGTGTTTGAGGAACAGCATTTACATTCAAACTCACATCTGGACACATGGATACAAAACCTTATTTTGTTTCTTACATTGTTTCCTTTTCAACTGTTTTACTGCTTTTTGCATTTTGCATCTATTACAGACACACTCCTTTATTCTTTCAGCACCTCATTCAGAAACTTGAGGGAGGCCACATGAGACTACATGACTTTATCCACCTTGGAGCGACACCAGCTCGGTGTTCAAGATAAAACGTAGCTCGTAAAAGCTTATAAATAAACCTGACCTATGTGAGTTCTAAAATTAATAATATCTTACCTCTTACATGCACTTACAATATACGCATACCTACAGCGCCAGTCAAATTTATTGGATTTATTTTTCTATATTCTAGAACTATACCAGATATTTCCAAACTATGACCGAACACATATGGAATTCCAGTAGGTAATTAAGTATCAACAACAACAAGAACAGTTGTTAAAATATAAAGGTTTAAAGGAGTAGAGACAAGTTCACTTCGAGTTACCAGCCTCAAATACCTCCAATTAAGAGCACCTCAGATTAGAGCCGTTATGAAGGCTTTACAGAGCATAAATAGCAGACACATCTCAACTTTAACTGTTCAAAGGCGATTATTGCATATTTTGAATATTTTATTTTTAGCAGGTTGGATACAAGCTCCTTTAACTTGGCTTCCCTGAAATGTCTGATTCAATTTTTCCACTTATTTCACTCTGTAGGTCTTGGTTCACCTGTTCACTGCTTGTTTAATTTAAATTAGATGCCTATGACAGGGAGCTGGAGCGTGTCTTAAATGACACATAAATAAGTATATGACCTATAAATAAGGAATGAGTGAGTGGGAACACGTTTCCCCTTGCCTGACTGATTATCTGCATCCATTCTAACTATTCAACTATGATGACAGAAACAGTACTTTGAAATCTTGCTGTCAGTTTCATTGAAATGAACCACATTTAAAGGAAGGGGGTATTTGCTATTTTAGTCCTTTTCCATATCCTGATATGTCACACCAGCTTAGGAGTTCATCAGTTAAAATGGACAAATTCCGTCCTTTGTCTTCCCCTTGTTAGTTCCTCGATAACGTCAAGTGACCCGTTGGTACAACCAAAGTCAAGCAAATACACATGAAAATATGCAGACATCAGTTATCAACTATGCTACAAGTGACGACAATAAGTTTACAAATTACAGACTTATGTTTCTGACTTATGATAGCATCTAAATATTTCAACAACAAAAATAGGGGAAAAGTATTATAGGAAAGGTTTAGGGTTCCAAAAGAGATGATAAGTTCTGCACTAGAATATTATAAATTACATAGACAACTTTTTGTTCACTACACTCTCAGCTTATATTAAAATATTACAAAGTGAACTTTTAAGTCCATTTGCTTGTTGTCAGGATTCAGTCTCTTAACCTTCTGATCTGTAGCGTAATGCCTTTACTGCACAGTACTGAAAAGACAAAACATCTAGAGAACTTTCAGGAACAACCATTCTTCCTACACAAATATCACAAGTATTTTTGCTTTTTCTCAATTTCTTGGTCTTGTGAGTGGTGCTCTTTGTAATATTGTGCTACAAGAAACCACAGAATGCACCCAATGACACGTCAGACAACAGAATTTAAACATGCTTTTAGACTTAACCATCTGTGGGCACAAACCAGACACATGCAATTCTAGAGTTATGGCTCTGAAACCTAGCATTACAGCTGTGAATCTTAAACTCACTGAATTGTAAAGTGTTTTTGGAATGACTAATCACTTGATAGGACTGAAATAAGAATTTTTTTTTTTTAAAGAACAAAAGACAAAATCCCCCCCTCCCCCCCCACACACCCATCCTTCAGCTGATTTAAACGATATAGTATGACGGGGTCACACTTTTTTCATAAAACCGCAATCACAGCAGTTAATACACACACACTTTCGTTAATAGGCTTAAAGAAAACTACCTTTTTTCCTACGATTGCTTTTCTGACATAAGGTGGATGTTTGATGGAAATCAACATTTGCTTGGTTTACAAAACTGCACAACACAAACTTGTTAGTTTTACTAATATGCAGGCACACTTGAGTAATGTACTTCAGCAGAAAGCTGAAGTAAATGTGTCTGATAGACATGAATTTAAAAATGCAAACATTTAACTATGGATAGGGCATGAGTAAAAATAGTTGAAGAAGTAAATATGTAAATTATTACTGCAACAAACTGTAAGAAAGTGTCTCCTGTAAAAGACAGGACGTACTCAGCCTGCTGAGCGGGCCCCTCATTAACAGCGCTAAAGCAAGGAGGAAATATATAAGATCTGGGAGTTTACCTTGTTCCAAATACAAAGAAGCACATGTTTTGATGAGACTAATTGTGGTTACATAGCTACAAAATCAATAAAAGCAGCGTGTTAGCACTGCTCAATTGCACAAGACCATGAGAATATCTTTAAAAAAATAATAATAATTTATGTCAAAAGAGTCAGCAAAGTCTATTTATTTCTTGTCTCAGTTGTCAGGTGTCCAACACTGCCTGAATGTGATAATGACCTGATTACTTGAATCGTGTGCATGGTTGTGTTTAGGCTTGCTCTCACTGTCACTGTGCCTTTTGCTGCTGAAGTGATTTATGAGCCTTGCTGCTCGAGGTTACATGTTTTACTAGGAAGGATTTTGCTCTTTTTTCTTGTAAGATCGAATCAACAAACAGCTTCAGAATTACTCCTCGAGTGCAATCATTAAGGTCCAAAACTCTGCTAAAAAAATTGGTGGAATCTCTGTTGTCCTGAACATTTGAGTATGTTCCTTTCCCCAACACACACGCTTTAACACAGGACGTGCTGTCAATAAGCAGATTAGTTGAAGGGAAACACTAAAATGAGTAGTGTGGTGAGCTGGTGGTCCAGACTGTCATTTACTAGCCTACACATGGAAGCCACTTTGCTTGTTTGTGTATAGGCATGTTTGTGTATAGGTTAGAGAGGCCACCTTACAGCTCCATGGATCGGTCCTGTCTGTGCATGTTGTCCACATGGGGTTCCTTTACCTTCCAAAAACATAGCAACAGGCAGATAATTGCACACACAGGTGCTATGTGTGCACACAGCACACTGCAATCGCCTGGCGTCCCATCCAGTGTATTCCTGCCTTACACCCAGTGGTGACACTGTTCTTAATGCTTTGGAATACACATCACAGTGTTGTAAGTTTAAATCCCAAGTTAGTTATTCCCCAGAGCAAGATCTTTAACCTTCTACCCCTCGCAACATCTCCTGTCTTCAATGCAGGTTGTAAATCACTTCGTCGGCCAAATGCAAATGGAGATGTAATCAACTTGCTGCAATTGAACCCTCGGGGACCTGAGATGACGGATCCGTCCTCCCCTGCCGAGGGGAAACGCAGGAGAAGGGCAGTGAACCAAGAAGGAACCATAAATAGAATCACAGGACATGAGCCATGTGAAAGATCACTGTTTTTATTTTTCCTACTTCCAGTCAACATGTTAATACTGTTCATTCAGATACTCGGCTTCTTTGTGTGACGAAATAATGCACTGTGTCGATTTGCTTGAACTTCACATGCCGAGTCTACAGGTCTGAAACAGCTCATAATAAGTCAGTGTCCATTGTCTTATCCGGAGGAATGTCTCTCTCTCTGTCTCTCTCTTTTTTTTTGTTAAGCTGTTTTCCACTATATGAGAAAACACTACTGGAGCGTACAAGCTGACAGTAAAGTATGGCGTGGTGTATCTGCAATGCCTCAGTGACTTCTCTTATTTAATGTGTATTAAATGAAATGTCACGAGGGCGGGTCTCGTGTCTCGCGCACTAATAGAACAACGTCTCGAGACGTCCCTGTTTACTCACAACAACGACAACAACAAAATAATATGATTAAATAAATACATTTAGTTTTCTATCATTTTCTGGTTACAAATAAACAAACAGAGTCAAACATAGTCACCCAGTTATTAAAATAATTTACACCGTGTTAATCTGAGAGTGTGTTCGGCTCGCTTTAGACTGTACGAGGCTTATTTTGGGAGTTTTTAAGTCCCGGGCAACTTGATAAGGTTTCCCTCCCTGTAGGTGAGGAGGTGGCGGGACATTTTCTATTCCCTCGTTAGCTGAGAACCCGAACCTATGTTTAGAATAAAATATGTCGACCCATTTATTTCTTTAAAACCTATGTATAATCCTGAATGACAAATAATTCTCATTAGAATAACACGTAGGCGAAACATGTTCGTGCTCTCGGGCGGGTAAATGTTCCTGAAGTTAGCGACCAGCTAGCACTCCCTCCGGTACAACTCTGAAAGGAATAAGGAAAAAAATTATATGAATCTTACCCACGGTGTGAGTCGTCTCTCGTCTTTTAAAACCAGAATAATTGTGTGTTTCCAGCTCTTTCCAGACGGGAATTAGGCGTACAAGTGGCGTTTGTGTTGATTGTGGGCTTCTGATAGACGGAAAGAAGATCCAATCGGGTGGAAGTTGAGCTGGAGCGCTGGAGCAGGGAGTGGGATTGTGGCGGTGCATCCCACCGCATACAGGCGGAGCTGTGGCAATATATCGCTCCCGACGATATATTGACGATACCTTTTCTACCGATACATTTATATCGATGTCTTAACTGATGTTTCAAGGCTAGAAAATGTACCATACTGAATAAAAAATATCTAAAAAGGTTTTTTTTTTAAATACAAATAAATGTAGGCTACTAACATAATTTTTATTTACATTGAATGTGGTATTTTAGTCAATATCTTTAGCATTCAAGGTTCAGTTAATGTCAGTGTTAGTACTCGCCTGGTCTAAGCAATTTTACCAATTGAGATCAGCCGGACAAATATTTTTAGTTGGAAATATTTTTGTTCGATGTGACAGCCAAGAAAATAAATTTGTTTAATTTATTCATTAGGGCCAGTGGTGGCTCAATCGGTGAAGGCTGTGGATTATTGCGTTACTGACCGGAAGGTTGGCCGTGCAAGCCCCAGGACCACCAGGTTTCCACTGTTGAGCCCTCTTAACCGTATCTATACAGGGGTGCTGTATCCTGGCTGACCATGTGCATTGACCCCATGTGAAAAGATTTTTTCACTGTAAGGTAAATGTGACAAATACTTGAATAATTAATTTTATTCTATGAACTTAAATAAATAATATTTTTATTAAGTTATTAATTTGTTTAATGTATAACTTATTACATTATTTATATATTACATTTATTTCTATTTATTTTCTATATTTATTTTTTTTATATTGTACATTTGTAATATAATACAAAATTTTTATATTCCAACCTCTTTTTTTTATAATTCTTTATTGAAAATTTTATCTTCAGTTTAATTGTATTCTCAATTTTTTTTTTGTTTTTAATGTTTCTATAAAATTTTTTATTGTTTCTATTCTTTTTTCTTTTCCATCTTTCTTTTGTGCTGATACATTGATATCAATGTTTTAACTGATGTTTCAAAGCTAGAAAAAATTGCTATAGTGAATAAAAAACATATCCTTTAAGTAAAAAAAATTACAACAAACAACAAATATGTGTAGCCTACTAGCATGATTTTTATTTACACTGAATGTGGTAGTTTAGGTCAACATCATTAGTATTCAAGGTTCAATGTTAATGTCAAATTACAGTTCAATGTTGTGGCCAAGAAAATAAATCAATTTCTTTTAATGTATTTACTTAATTAAATTACATTTATAATTTATTTAGTCTATTAATGTGTTGAATGAATGAATTAATTTATTTATACATTTTTATTAATTTCTATTTTAATTCTATTTTATTTTTTTACTTTTGTAAATATGTATATTCCTACCTTCTTTTTTTCTTTTTTTTTAATTTTTTTATTTTATTTTTTATTTTATTCTTTATTGTATATTTTTCATTATAGTGAAATTTTTCTATTCTGTACTATCTTTCCATTTTAGACCACGGGTCGTATAAGCATTTTACAGCATCATACTGTGTATGGTTGTGTACATGACAAATAAAATTTTTATTTGAAAGACTGAAGCTTGAGTGGAAGTGACACCAATAAAAAAATCCTGAAACACTCTTTTCAACTGGAAATGCTTGTACCTCCAAGATGGGTTTGACCATTTCGTTTTTCCATTTGTCTGGTAGTGGTACGATAAAGGTTATCATGATCACAGATTGCCCGTGGTTCTAATTCCTCAAGTGTCTGTGGTTAGGTAAAGGTTTAAAAACAATAATAATAGTATTGTGTAATAGTGTTAGTTTTCTATTTTATTGAAAATCCAGCAATTTCCTTGTCTGCCATATGATGATAATAATTTCCAAACAAAAGTATTCCTTCTGCTGGTTGATGTTTGGTAAGATAATTAGTCTTGAGCCCCCCTGATTTATTCATATTAAATTAAATTAAATCATGTAGAGTAAATTAAAGAAATGTTAACAAATGTTTTACTGCAAGAGACTGCAAAGTACCTAAAGATGCAATTAAATTGGTTGTTTATGTACCAACCTCAGCAGCAACCTCATTTCCCCTCTCATCTGTTCCAATCACTCACCATTCAGCACGCCCAATATACTAATCACTGGCCTGGTCATCTGTCATCTGCACCCATTTGTCACTGGTTCATGCCTGAGTTCATGAAGTTCAATGTTTGGCTTAACAAACAAAAACATTCCTCTGAACCTAGTCAAGTACATGAACTGGATTGAAAATGAGAGCCAAATCTTGCTAAAAATGAGAACCAAAAAGTCCGTCAGGAAGCCTGGAGAACTATACCTCAAGAAAAAAAAAAAATACAAGCCTGATCCATTGATACGGGGCAGGATGGATCAATGCTTTCATGTTGTTTACACAAAATTCCGATCCTACCATCAAAATGTCACAGCAGAAATCCAGTCTCATCAGACTAGATAATTATTCAACTTCTGCTGCTGTTGCCCATCTGTTTCAAGGATCAACATCTTGTGTATTTAAAGATGCTTTTTGGCAAACCTTGCTTGTAACGAGATGTTATTTGAGTTTCTGTTGCCTTTGTATCAGCTCGAATCAGTCTGACCATTCTCCTCTGCCCTCTGGCATCAACAAGGCTATTTTTTGCCCTGAGAACTGCCACTTACTGGATATTTTCTTGTTTTCAAACCATTCTCTATAAACTCTAGAGATTGTTGTGGTAAAAAAAATAATAAATCACAGTAGATCAGCTGTTTCTGGAAATACTCAGACCAGCACGTCTGGCACCAACAACCACGTCACATCCAAAGCAAGTTAAGTCATCTTTCTTTGTGCCATCCTGTCAGTTTGCTAAGTAAACAAAATGAAAACTCTGTGAAAACTTTTCCCATTCTGAGCTGAAGTCTTTAGCCTTTAGTTAGTCCCTGGTCAGATAAACTGCCTTCTGCTAAATGCTTTACATAAATGATGGTTATTGGCTAAATCATAATAGAGAATCTTGCTACAGAAGCCAAACTGGATTGTGTTCAGTCACAGCTCAGTGGTAGGTTTCTTGCCTGCCATGCAGAAGGCCTGGGTTCGATTCTCAGCCACTGGATGCAGTCCCGAAACCAAGCCCAGATAAAATGGAGGGTTGTGTCAGAAGGGCATCCAAAGTAAAAAACAGTGCCAAGTTGTTGCCACTTGACCAGAGCAGCAGAAAGAACAACAACAACTTGGTTTGGTCTGCTAGAGGAAAAACTTTGATTGTGCTGTGACTTCATTGGAGCACATTTCCAAGAAATTCCAACGCTTAAAATAGTGCAATGTAAGTCTGAACACTGTGAATGACTACGAAAATCTGGAAGAATTTTTTAAATTATTATTGTAGACTGTCAATGAACAAAAATTATAACAATGGCATACATTTAATTAGATAAAATGCTATTTCTCTACAAAACAAGTAATATACAGTATGACTAACTGAAAGTAAACAAAGGTTTATAAATAGGTCAATATTGTCGTTATTCTTATATGCAATATGCAACTGTTAAGTTGATTACAATAAGGCAAATATGAAAACATCGCACTGCTGTTAAAAATTTTTTTAAGTACCTTCACAGTAACAAACCTTATACAGCCAGTTTGTACGTGAAGCGATAGGTGGCGACAAACTCGCAATTGAGTCCTGAACGTCAGCGCGTTGAGGCACGAAGAAGTAATTCTACTTCCTCTCCCTGCTTTTTGAGCGAACAAAAACCCCGAAAGCCTTCGTAACTGATGTCAGATCAGTTGCAACGGAACATCTATTGACGTTGGGCTTGGTTCCTAAAAGCAGAACTGATCCCGGAACAGCATTAGTGTAGAACATATCATTTTCACCTTGACATCAGCTATGGCGACGGCGACGACGATTATCCAGAGATTAAGGAACTTTTTAGCGGGGGTGAGCGGTCTAAACCAGATATATTTTTTTATATACAGTAATAGTTAGAACCGTGTACAATTTCTAAATCAGGGCACCATTTTTGCAATAAGTTACACACCGTATAACACGTTAGCACCGTGTTAATGCTACACACAGGTTTCAGTGTGTTGTTATTGCTACTGATACAGTGCTGCTAATAATACATTAGTGTGTCCTGGTGGTCCAAAACGTCCAGAAGGTAGGACATAAGAAATTCAAGGGTGTCACTGCCTAATTAGGGAAGTATGTTGGGTAACTGTTCATTGTTTGCAGGACAGTGTGGAACAGCCAGGTAACAGTTAATAGTTTTAGTTTAGTACATTTAGGCATTTAGTACAACTTATGTCCCAAGTAGTGAACTGCAACCAAATGACAACTCGCAACTAAGTAATTACCTTTTATCTATAAAAATAAAGGATATCTAATTATATTTATTTGTACCCAGGGATCAAGTTTTCTTTAATGTTTACTTTAAAGTTATATATTTAGTTCACCTCCTCAGCCCAGATTTATTCTATAATCATGATTCATTAAAAAGTTACTGCAAATGTATGCAGTAACATTCAGACTATTCCTGGACATCCGGTGAACATATTGCCTTAGATTTGTGCTTTCTTTTTAGTTAATGAACAATGAATAATTTTAATAAATGTAGGTCTTGATTATGGTGGTTAGCACTGTTGCTTTGCATCTTCAGGGTCCGAGTTCAATTTCTGCCTCGGGATCTGTGTGCAAGGAGTTTGCATGTGCTCATTTGCCCATGGTGTGTGAATGAGTGTGAGTATGTGCCCTGCGATGGATTTGTACCCCGCGTCGTGCCCCAAGTCTCATGGGATAGGCTTCAGGCCTCCCCGAGACCCTCTGTACAGTATAAAGTGGTATAGACGATGAGTGAGTGATGGGCCATAATTTCTTGTTGCAGGTATAAATTAAGTAGGGAAGGAGAAGGAAAATAGGAATGCTGGAAGTCCCCCCTGAAGGTTAATGTACCCCACTTTGAAAACTGCTTCCTTGAAACACCACAAATACAGATATGTTTCTAATCTGATGCAACAGCTACCTCCTGCAGAATATCTCATTTATATGTTGGTGCAAAGCAAATGGCTGTTTAATACAAACGTTACTGTCTTGGCTTGATACTTGGTAATACTAAGATTTGCACAAAATTCAGAGTAATAGACCTCTCAATGATGTGTCAAATCAAAGCTTGCACCAAGTCTATAAATACATGATTTGCAAGCTTAATCATGTTTCTTTTTTTCTGATTGCTCTGTCAACAGCGGAATCTTCAAACAAAGCTTCAGCTGCGTTATGAAGAAATTGCAAAAAGGTCAGTTACCCTCTGCATGTTTGCTTTTCACCCAATTGCCTTTTTAAATCTGGGACAATCCCAGGGCTGGACCCAGACAAACTTCACCTTACTTTGCTCTATGCTGACATCTAGTGACTGATATGTAACATAGCAACTGAGTGCACCTCGAGAATAGAGTGTAACGAAATAAATTATGCCTCTTCAATCTGGGCTGCAATCCACCTTTGCTGTAGATTTGCGTATTTCCCCTGCTTCTAACACATCTAATTAACATCCTTTCCTGAGTAAATACAGGACTGTTGGAGCAAAGCAAGCACTCAAATGTGCAGGACTGCTTGAATAATGACAATATTAGGGTTCTTCTTTTAATACAGATAATTTTAGGTAATTTGTTAAGATTTGTCATATCTCTGTGCATGTGGAAAATAATCTTTTAAGGAAAAAAATATTAATGTAAGTCCAAAATGTAAAATGTTATGAGGACAAAACTATAAAGCTGTGCAAGTGGTTTATACTGCTTATACATGTTCTACATATTACTTGAGTTTATTAATATTTCACATTGTTTTGACTCCAGGACTCAACCTCCTCCTAAACTTCCTGTTGGGCCCAGCCATAAGTTTGCCAACAACTACTACCTTACCAGAGATGGAAGACGGGAGTCTGTTCCACCCACTGTGATAATGTCGTCTCAGAAAGCCCTGGCAGCTGGCAGGTAAGATAGATATTTTAGATGAAAATATATGTTTCAACACAAATAGTTTTATTACCATCCATTGAATACAAAGGTGGCACGGAAGCATAGGGGTTAGCACTGTTGCCTTGCACCTCCAGGGTCAGGGTTCAATTCCTGCTTCAGATCTGTGTGCATGGTGTTTGCATGTTCCCCCCGTGGTTGGTGGGTTTCCTCCAGGTCCAGAGACATGCAGATTAGGCTAATTGCCATTCCCAAATTGCCCATAGTGTGTGAAGGACTGTGTGAGTGCGTGCCCTGCACCCTGTCCAGGGTGTACGCCGACCGGTGCTCAGAGCATCTTGGGACCGTGTACAGGATTAGTGGTATAGAAAATGAATGAATTAATTACTAACTAATTACTAACTAAATAATCAGTCAGTCAATTAATTGCATACAGGTTCTTCATTCACTATCACTATTAAGGCTTTTTTATTCAATGTAGTTTAACAATTAACTGTAAACCCTTGAACTAAAATACTGTTGCTCTAATGGTTTATATTTTTCCAAATTCCTTAATGGCCGTGTGGTGGAAAAAACACCTGCTGTAAACACTTCTGTTACACATCACACCACTGTCAAAAGTGAAGACTTTACTTCATTACTAATGGCCACAAGATCAAGAGTGTGTTTGGCTGTTTATGAAGTCACTAGATTAATTTTAATTTCCTTTTCTAGATTAGTAGTGTGAATGAATGTTTTGATATTTTGGTATTTTGACAATACATTGGTAATCTAATTTATTATTTTACAGCTTGGCTATTGAGGTTAAGATGTTCTTAACACTCTGAGTCAGATACGTGACGGTTATCCCATCCTTTTGTGTCTTCCTGAGTGGGTTGTTGAGTATTCAAATACTTTAACCAAGTGACATTTGTATATATTCTTTTATAATCCCCACTTGAGCCAGTCAGGAAGAGCTTTTGTCTCTCATATGCATAAGGAAATTCACCGCAAGGCTGTGCAAGGAATGCTGAATAGTGTGCTAGCTTGCAAGTGCTAACCGGTCAGTGTCAGATCTGAATTAGTGCTCTGTCATATTATAGTAAATGATTTATTTTATTTTTATTTTTTTATGTCCACACAGTGAAGCTTCAGCACAAACCAAACGTCCAGTCCTGCCTGGCCCTGCGCTGAAAGAGCTCCCGTTGTCCACCGATCAGCCATACCTCTGAATTGTCTCCCACAGTGTGATCATGAAATGCTATATAATATACTATAATATTGTTTCACAAATAAACTGAGTGTATGTGCTAAATTAAATACTTACCTAAACTTTGTGTATATACATCCACAAGTTTCATAGCTTTTTTTTTTTTTGTCTTCATTACATTTGTTTAGAATTAGAACCAGCAGGTCATCCATAACCAGAATACACACATATGCAGTTGGATTTATTGTACAGCATGATTCACAACTTCTATTAGTTATAATCTGTTATTTTTTCTAAATTTAAGGAAGGTAGTCGTACACAAAAGCATATATTTCTGTCAGCACCAGCATTCGATGAGTTACTTTGCAAAAAATGTAGCTGGTTTAAAGCTTTAATTTTTTGTTTATTTCAACACAATGGTAGTTTGAAGCTTCAATAAATTACCGCTGTTGGGCTCTTGAGCAAGGCCGTTGACACGATTTCCTGTGATTTGACCCCACATTCCTAACAAGCTGGATATGTGAGGAAAATTATTTTACTGTAAAAAATATATGACAAATAAAAGTGTAAATGAAACCCATCCTAAAAGATATCTTAGCAAAAAAAAATTATAATTTTTTTTTTTTGCGCATACTTGTCACATTTAAATGATTAGTATAATCAAATTTTAATATTATACAAAGATAGTCTGAGTAAATACAAAATGACGTTTTTAAAAGATGATTTAATTTGTTAAGGGTGGAAAAGAACAGCCCATAAGTGCCTATCCATATGTGGAAAAACTAATTGCCCTGGTTAAAATGACTGGTTGTGCCACCCTTGGCAGCAACTACTGCAATCAAGCATTGCGATAACTGGCAATGAGTGTTTCATATCACTAGAGAGAAATTTTGGTCCACTCTTCTAACAAAATTGTTTTAATTCAGCCACATTTCTAAGCATGAGTGGCCTCTTCAATGTCCTTCCACACCATCTCAATCGTATTTTAAAAAAAATAATTTTAATTTTGTGCCATAACCCAAGTGCTCTTGATTCATTGTCGGCTATTCTCTTTCAAGAATTCTGGATTTCCTTCAGAATTCATGGTTTCATGAATTATAGAAGTCGTCCAGGTCCAGACTATTACACTACCATGTTTTACTATTGTATGATGTTCTGTTTATAAAACACTGTGTTAGTTTCACGCCAGAAACAGGATTTACATTTTCCAAAAAGCTAAACTTTTGTCTTGTCAGTCTACAGAATATTTCCCCCAAAGTCTTGGGGATAATCAAGATGCTTTTCGACAAATGTGAGAGTGGCTTTCGCCTTGGAACTCTCCCATGGATGCCATTTTTGCCCAGTCTCCTCCTTATTGTTGGAATATTAACACTGATCTTAACTGAGTGAGACTTGCAGTTGTTTAGATGTTGTTCTGGGTTCTGTGAAGCTCTGTGAAGAGTCGGTGTTGTGCTCTTGGAGTGATTTTGGTAGGCTGGCAACTCCTGGAAAGGTTCTTCACTATTACAATTTTTCTCCATTTGTTGATCATGGCTCCCACTGTGGTTCACTGGTGTCCCAAAGCTTTAAAAATGGCTTTGTAACCCCTTCCAGACTGATGCATGAATTACTTTGTTTCACATCTGTTTGGAATACCTAAGGTCTTCACCTGTCGCTTAAAGATTGCAAGTGACTCAACTGTACAGACCTTTAGAGGAAGTTCATTCCACCACCTAAGAGCCAGAGCAGAAAACAGCCTAGGTGCATTTCTTCTTCGATCCCTGAGAGATGGTGGACCAGTTGAGCAGTGCTGGAGGATCGAAGGGAACATAGTGCACAAAGTGGGGTGTGCTTGAAGCTAGGTAGGTTGGTGCTGGGCCGTTTTTAGCTTTGAAGTAAAAGGAGCAAATTCAACAGGGGCAACGGTCCTCAAGGGATCGTCAAGCAAAACCAATTCAAAGACTTGGACGAGCTTCTCAAGGAGTGCAGTGAGGCTGGAGTCAGTTCATCAAGTGATGCATGCAGTACCACTAAAAGCTCCATGCCAAAACCCACATTCAAAACCAGTCCCGATAGCACTTTCCGCAAGAAAATATCTGCTAAGATCATGTCTTCTTAAACACCACTTCCACTCCTTGTTAACTGGTTCTAAGATGTTACCAATTGGTTCTGAACCATCCGTTGTGTTTCCATCTTTCATTACTAGTTAATGTGAACATGAGCTTCCACTAAAATGGTGCAACTGATTGATGTCCAGCACTGACAAACTTTATAGAGATGCATATTTCCTTTTCCAGCAGGCCTTAGTACCTGCCCACAGAACCAAAACGTCCACTGAATGATTTGCTAACCATGATACTCTATTACCTTTCTTGATTGGCCAGATAACCTGCCTACACTGAAACCCCATATGAGATCTATGAGCTGTTGTCAAGAGGAAGATGAGAGGCAACTGACCCAACAATACAGACAAGCAGACGGCTGCCATCAAAGCAACCTTTTTTTACTTGTCAGTTTTTTTCATCTTTATGCGCAATGCCTTAAAAAAAAGTATTTATACACGCTAAACCTTTTCCAAATTCTGTCACTTTAACACCACAAATGTAATAATATTTTATTATGATGGTTTTTATGATAATTCACATAATTATGAAGTAGAAAGAAAATGATATGTGTGGTGTGCATTTGTATTCAGCTTTGCACATCTATAGAGAGTCAAATCTTTGCCCATTCTTCTTTTCAATATAGTTCAAGCTCTATCAGATTGGATGGAGAGCATCTGTAAACAGCATGATTTTACACAGTGAGGATGGTGTGTTTAGGGTGATATGAAGTGTTAGTTGCATTTGGGCCAAAACGTTCAATTTTGGTCTCATCTGACCAGAGCACGATCTTCCACAGGTTTGCTGTGTCTCTCAAATGGCTTGTCACAAATTGCAAATGGGACGTCTCATGGCTTTCTTTAAACAATGGCTTTCCTCTCACCACTCTTCCACAAAGGCCAGATTTGCCTGCTTAATGCACTCCTTGCCCGGCCATGTCATGTCTTGCTGTTGTGCCATGTTCTTTCCATTTTCGGAAGATGGATTAAACAGTGCTCCGCGAGATGTTCAAAGCTTGGGATGTTTTTTTTTTTTTTTTCATAACCTAACCCTGCTTTAAACTCTACAACTCTAACTCTTGTCTGTTGTGTTCCTTGAGCTTCATGATTCTGTTTGTTCACTAATGTTCTCTAACGAACCTCTGAGGGCTTCGCAGAACAGCTGTATTTATACTGAGATTAAATGACACACATGTGGACTCTATTTACTAATAAGGTGACTTCCGAAGGGTCTCACTGGATTTTAGTTAGGGGTATCAGAGTAAAGGGGCTGAATACAAATGACCATTTTTCGATTTTTATTTGTAACCATTTTGAAAAACATTTATAATTTTCCTTCCACTTCACAATTATGTGCCACATAAAATCCCAATAAAATACAGTACATTTCTGTCTGTGGTTGTAACGTTACAAAATGTGGAAAAGTTCAAGGTGTATAAATACTTTCGCACTGTATATGTAATAATGCTAATCCTAACATGATTACATTATTATGAATTATTACATTTTATATATAATTGTTCAAGTTTATCCATATCAAAAAGGATACAATCTTAAGTGGAACAATTAGCAAAAAAAAAAAAAAAAGTTGAGTGATATACTTCATACTACAGTATTTAGGAAACTCTCTTGCAAATTATTTGTATTCTTTATTTATGTTCAAAATCATTTGAATTGGGTAATATTTCAAACACAATTAGATTACAAATGATTTCTGTTTTAAATACTTTGATTAAAATCTTAAAAGCTTGAGCTACATTTGGCTAAATCACAAAATATAAGTTAAATCCGAAGTGTGAGTCTTACATCATATTAGATCAAACTCAGGCAGTTTGGTTTGAGATTTGTTTGGAATTAAAACTATTTTTAAAGAAAAAAGGAATATAGAAAGGAAACAGCAGAGTAACCAGGAATCATTGGAACAAATCTGATGAAAAAGATGAATAGATACCTATATCTGTAAAATCTCTACCACTCGTGTTTAATCAGAAGGATAATAATTACAAGGTGGTGTGATTTCATACCCATCCAGAAGTTTCAACAGTTTTTCAATTGTAGCACATTACCACATCAAAGATTATCAAAGATTAAAGTTTTAATTTGTTAATGAACCAGATCTTCATCCACTTAGGTTGTTGTTAGTCTTTCGGCTGTTCCCGTCGAGGGGTCGCCACAGCCCGCTGCACAAACAGGTTTTACGCCGGATGCCCTTCCTGACGTAACCCGCCCTCCCATTGTATCCGAGCTTGGGACCGGCACTGCATTCAGTGGCTTGGGTTTGGGCGGGAATTGAAATGAGAAATGTACCACTTTTTTTTCTTTTTTTTTAAACATGTTCGCTCACTAGCTTTTCTTTACACTTTCTCTTGAAGTTAATGAAACCACTACCTGTGGAAGACTTAGAGATTTTCTTTGATTATTACAAAGCGTTGACAGCTGCGACTCCATTTCCAAAAATTTTCAAAAATGTTCAATAAACCTCTCCTTACAAAAAACTTTACATCAATAAATCAATACATCAATAAATACACAATTTTATTGAGTTAATTGGCTATATAGTGTTTTTTACAATTATGATGATAATGATTTTAACACAAACCTTGACGCCTGAAGGACAGGCATTCTTTTAGTTGTAATTAGTTTTCAGATGCTGTATAACACGACAGTAAAGAGATCATTGTAAAATCGATTCACAATTGAATTATGGCAATTATTAATGGTGAGTTAGCAGTCACAGTGCCGACGGTAATTACAGTGATGTGAATAATTACACTGAGGTTGCACTTGCTCTTGGGTAAGCTTTTATTAGTACTTATTAGTCACTTAGCAGTTCTCTGTGACAGATGATCCAGTTCAAAATAAAGCAGTTATATGGTTCAACTGTTCAGATATGGCAGGTCAGATTCGGTTCTACTTGTTGTGGGGAAAAAAACTGCTTACACTTGGCTTTCATGAGAAATGCGCATCCAGATGTTCATGGTAGTCCCACACTCAAGAAGTCAGCTTTAAGTTGAAGTAGCTGATATGTCCAGTAGATCACTATATATGGCTGGCCCGTATCAAGTGTCTCCCAAGTGGAGGTGTATGCAAATCAACACTTGCCTCCAAAATGCAAATTAGGTAATGCTGTCACACGATCAAACAGCCGCAAGGGAGGAAAGAAACCATTTATGCATAAATGACCTTACCAGTACTGTATGTTGTCAAGTTTCTTCGAAGTGTTTGGTCAGTACATCTGGAAGGCAGCATATGCAAAATGACATTTGCCTTCAAAATGCAAAGTGGATTATGTAAAGTTGGTCCAAATAATCTTCCAGCTTCTGTCAAATTGTCTCATCATCTTGATGGCCATTCCTCACAAAGAACGTCGCAATGTTGCGTTGTGTGTTCTTAGGCTGCCTCTTGAATTTTGCTTTTCACTTCTTCGCCAAACATGAATGCACGGCAGATGAGTTTAACTTACCAGGGCACTATAAGCTTGGGGGAATTTTTCATGTGCATTCAACCAGTGACGTTGTGGTCCAAAGTACTCCTATGGCACTGGAATGCAACACGTGAGTACAAATGCTTTCTTTGGTTCGCGTAGCTGTCTTCCAGTTAGATACATAGCAAAATCTATGAAAACTAAAGCAGCAGTAAAATTGATGTGGTGTTTAGTTTATATAAAGGACTTGTACTCCTTTATTTTATATCCTGTAACCCTTCCACAGGCAGCCATTCACAATGTCAGGTTATCAGATGTTTCAAGTGATGCGGTTTGCTGTGGAGCAGATTAACAACTCCACCAATATCCTACCTAACATCACTCTTGGATATGAGATCTTTGACTTTTGCTTAAACACTCAGGGTTTTTCTTCCATCCTCGAATATATCTCCGACAATGGACGGATGAATATATCAGCCAAAGAAATTCAGCACAATATTATTGGTCTTGTGGGTGCATACGCAAGCTCAGAATCTATTTCTGTCGCACCATTGTTCATGATGGACCTCATTCCAATGGTATGTATTCAGAAATACTGAACATGATTGGAAAGAACATAAATATGTACATATCTACGTTTTTTTTTTTTTTTGTCTTTCAGATTAGTTATGCATCGTCCAGCTACGATCTAAGCAACAAGTGGTTGTATCCCAGTTTTCTAAGAACTGTCCCAACCAACCAAGATCTAATCATGGTCATAATCGAGCTCATTCTGGAATTTGAATGGAACTGGGTTGCCTTCATTAGCAGCGATGATGCGTACAGTCAAAACGGCCTCAAATTATTTCGTGATAACATCAAAGACCTCAGCATCTGCCTGGCCTTTTTCTATGAGCTTACATCAACCTCCAATCATTCAGACGTACTCAACACAATAGATTCACTCAGCATCAACGTGATCGTAGTTTTTACGCAGGAACCGCCTGCCGCAGAATTCATCAAAACGGCCATTGATATCAATGTAAGAGACAAAGTGTGGATAGCGGGTGATACATGGTCCATGGACGAAACAATTATCAATTACCCGGGCATCGAGCAGATTGGCACTATTTTCGGTGTTACGGCAACAACTCTGAATTTACCAGGATTTGATGAATTTGTCTACCGAACACGGAACAGGGGTGAAAGCGATGACTGTGTGATTTGTAATGATGGAGAGACGTGCAATCAGGTTTGTGAAAACTGCACAAGTCTGGACGCAGAGGACATTATAAGCCAAAGCCCTACATACTCATTCTCTATCCAGGCTGCTGTGTACGCCTTCGCCTATGCGCTCAATCAAGCACTCAACTGTACCAAGGCTGGGTGTGCTCCACCTCAGTACATTCCTCCTTATGTTGTAAGTCAATATGGAAATGCTCCCTCATAATTACTTACTTAACTGTTAAACCATGTGAAGTAATGCAATTTGTAGAGAATGCTGATTATTATCATTGAAATTCTATTATGGTTATCATGTTTTTTTTAACATTTTTGAAAAATATTTTTATGTTAACTTTATATACAGTATGTATAAAATGGATAAAAGCTTGTAGACACCTGACCATCAGACACATTTGTGCTTTTCGAAACTATCAAAGCATATTATTTCCCCCTTCACTGTCAGAATAAACTCCGCTCCTCTAGGAAGGAATGTGGCTATGCGGATTCAGCCATAAGAGCATTAGTGAGGTCTTAGGTAAGGACGCCTCGCCTCGTCAGGATTCCAGTTCATCCCAAATATGAAGTGGGAAACTCATCTAAATGGATGAAGAGGATGGTTCCTTGTCATCTCAGGGAGTTTTTCCTTGCCACCATCACCCCTGGCTTGCTCATCAGACACAACTGATAATTATAATTTATGCATATTTTCTCACACTTTTACAACTCATTTCCATAATTATTTGATTTTGTAATATTGCCTTGCTATAATGACCATTGTTAAAAATTGCTATATAAATATAAATAAATTGATTTGAAGTGGAAGTCAGGGCTCTACACCAGCCTTGATAAACCATGTCTTCACTGGCTTTGTGCACAGGAGCATTGTCATGCTGGAAATCCTAGTTCCAGTAAAGGGAAATTGTTGTGAATTTGCAAATTTGTGGCAAAAGTTTAAGAAGATACGCATTCGATTGTGATGGTTTGGTGTCCACAAACATTTTGCCATACGGTAAGATCTTCCAAGTTAATATTCTAAATGAATCAAGGATTGCTCTTTGTTTTTTGTTTTTTCCACCAGCTTCTGCGTTACCTGAGAAAGTTGAGTTTCACATTACAAAATCAACAAATTCAATTTAATCAAAATGGAGATCCACCAGCCAGTCTTGCAGTAGTACTCTGGAGGCCAAATGAAACTCCAATGTTCGCTATTGCTGCTACATATGAATCACAACCAACTGTTCGGTTTACTATGAATAGCAGCGCTGTTCCCTGGTCTAAAAATGGAACAGTAAGTCATTGATTTATTTATAAGGTGCAGCTGTAGTTATATGGAGTGCATTATTTTCCCGATGTGTATCTGGTGCAATCATGCAAATGAGTAAAAATAACCATGATATTCTTCCCAGGTGCCGTATTCTAACTGTTCTATTCAGTGTGACAGTGGTTATAAAAAACTCCAAACTTCGATCCATGTATGCTGTTTTCAGTGCGAGATGTGCCAGGCTCAGACATACGTCAACATCTCAGGTAACCTTTTTACAAGCATGAGTTTTTCCAAAAAATTTTTTAATTAAAGTTAGAGATTAAACAACTATGTTGTTATGTAACACCAATTTATAGTCAGAAAGTTTTTAGGACAGAGGATTTTCTAGTTTCTAGTAACAAGGTGCATAAATAAATGCATTAAACCTATTTTGGCTGGCAAACGGAATTATGTCCTTTTGTTTCAGCGGATGCTTACACGTGTACTCCTTGTGAAGAAGGTTACTGGTCTGATTACATGAGCACAATTTGCAAAAAGCGCACTATTGTCTATCTTCAGCTCTCTGACCCTCTGTGCATGCTGTTCCTGGTTTGCGCTGTGGCCTTCATTGTTCTCTCCATTGGACTCATAATCCTTTTTGGCATCAACTACAACACGCCGGTGGTTAAGTCTGCTGGTGGTAACATGTGCTTACTTATGTTGTGTTGTTTGATTCTTGCCAACATCGGGGTGTTTTTTTACTTCGGCGTACCAGACCCAGTGAATTGCGCTTTAAGGAATGTCTTTTTCATATTTTTCTACACTATTTGCCTTTCTTGTATGGGTGTGCGCTCCTTTCAGATTGTTTGTGTCTTCAAAATAGCTGCACAGTTTCCAGATGTCTACCACTGGTGGATGAAGAACAATGGGCAGTGGCTCTGTATTAGAGTCTACTCTTTCATACAGCTTGTGGCTTGTGTGATATGGATTCTAACTGGAAGACCCAAACCCTACAACGACAGTACGTCTTTTAATGATCAGATTATTTTGACCTGCGATATGGGATCAATGGTCACATCCACATTGGCTTGGTGTTGTCTTTGGTTTCTTAGTGTAGTCTGTTTCTGTTTCTCATACATGGGTAAAGATCTTCCAAAAAGCTACAATGAAGCGAAGCCCATCACGTTTAGCTTGCTCGTATTTTACTTGGGCTGGATTGCATATTTCACAGCATACATTGTGTTCAAAGGGGCTTATATACAACTTCTTAATGCAGTAGCCCAGCTATCCAGTTCATATGGACTTATTTTCAGTTTCTACATGCCAAAAGCGTACATCATTGTTTTCCAACCGAGAAAGAACACCCAGGCATACTTCCAGTCAACAATCCAGACATATACACAGACTATTAGCAGAAACTCATAATCCTGGCTGAAAAGGTTATGATCAGAGCTAGAAATAACCTGAACAAAGGGTAGGAAAATATGAATATTAGTAAATGCAAGGAAATAGCTGTGGAATGTATAGTAAACAGCGCACAGATGAATTAGGAAAACAGTCATATTTAAGGGATATACAGTACTGTGTATATAATCGAAACTGTAGGTGTGGTAATGCAGTTAGTGAAACGCCAGGTGGCATGGTTGCATTCAGATGTTTATGGTCACTGACAAACATAGTATCGGGTATGAGACAGAGACAAGCCAGAGACTGGACTTGGGACCAAGATTGGGATTAGAGTCGAAACAAAAAGGAGGAACTGAGAGTGAGATGGAACAAGGACATGGCTGAGGCGCCAACTGAAATACCACAATGTTAGGACTAACAATAATACAAAAGAATGAGAAAGATGAGAGACAGACAGCAACACTGAGACTTGGAACTAACAAACAAGATTTTCTTTTTGACAAAGGTGGCCCTTAAAGGTAGACCTAGCAGCAGTCCCTCCATGTTGCTGTTACCTGTAAGTAAAACTGTGCTTCTAGCAGAAGAATCCCTTCTGTACACCCTCTTTACAGGCTTTGTCTGACTAGACCTTCTTCAAGCCTTAAGAGCATCCCATACATAACTTCATGGCAGTTTTCCCTGTCCCTTGTTCACTGCATTTCAACATATAATATTGACAATGTGTACGATGTGATATGTAACAAGCATAAATATGATTTTACGATGTATGATCCTATGCCTATGATCAGCAATATATTTTGAGAGATGTAGCATTATGAAATTATTGACTTTTTATTTGGTATTTTCTGAAGACGATTGTAATACTATGCTATACTTGTGTAATACTTTACGTGTACAATAAGTGTATCTCATTGTAATATGGAAAGTGGACGTGTAATGATGCATGTAGTGGCTTAATCAAATTGACATATGTAAAGTGGACATGGACGTTGCTTCCATCCTTCCTAGTGAGACGCACACAGCAAATGTCTGTCACGGAAGATTTTTATTAAGCAAGTGCGATGTCTTTTCTTTTAAACTGTGGTTTTGAATTTAGCTTACAGAAAGAGTTATTTAATTTTCCATTAAATATAGTGTTTTTTTTTTTGTTTGTTTGTTTGTTTTGGCAGTTCAACACTGTGGCCAACAATATGCATTTACAACATGTTCATCTATTAATCATGGACAAAAAAAAATCCTGGACAAAAATTGCCTAAATATAGATCTAATATCTAATACTAATTTCTATTTAAAAATGGAAAAAGATATACAAAGTGTTTTACTGGTCATATATAGTGGTGCCTAAAGCTTATTGACTTTGGTAAAAAAAAAAAAAAACAGATAAGTAATAATTCACTTGAATTACTCATTATTAAGTAAATGTAAATGCAGTGATCCAATAAACTATTTAAGCAAACTTAAAATATGCTACTTGAGTAATTACTTCTTACATGTCTACAAATCATACAACCAATCTGAGATTAATTTTTAAAAAGACAATTTACCAAGCTGGACACAAATGACTTACAGAAGTGTAGTCTCAATTCAAAATAAATAAATCAATAATTAAATAAATAAATAAATAAATACTAATTCTAGTTCATATTAGGTCAGGCACTAAGAACAAACCAGTTAAGAGCTTAAACCCTGTATTTTATTCACACACACACCCAAAAATGTGATTTTTTTTTTTTTTTAAAGGGAGGCACAGTGGCTTATTGTTTAGCATTGTCGCCTTGCATGTCCAGGGTTGTTTCAAATCTCAGCTTTGGTTTGTGGGCATGGAGTTTGCATATTCTCCCAGTGCTCTGTGGGTTTCCTTTGGGTATTCCAGCTTCCCCCCACAAGTCAGAGACATGTGATGCAAGCTCATTGGTGTTTCCAAATTCCCTGTAGTGAATAATCATTAGTGTATGTGCACCTGTGCCTTGTAATGGGTTGGCACACTCTCCAGGGTATCTTCTGCCTTATGTCCTAAGTTCCCTGGAATTGTCTTCAGTCCCTTAGAAACCTTATCTAAATAAATAAATAAAAGAAAGGTTTTGTCTGTACATTGCACTTTTAATTATATCTAACAAAGTTTCATACATTAGGATCCGAAACCAGTCTCAGAAAATTTTCTGACCGCATGTCTGCATGTCTGTCCGTATGTCTGTCCAGACAGAATTTGTCACAGGATCACACAAAACTGAGTGGACAGAATTTAATGAAACTTTGCCAGTCCTTAGGTATTTGCCTGAAGATAAACCTGAGTCATAAATGAAATCAAAATGTTAAGTAGAAGGAAAGTTATGAGCAGTTTTGTGCCAAATGTTTTGACAACATACTGTTCATGCGTGTGTGCGTCCTAAGTCGATGGCTGGACAGAATTTAATGGAACTGTGGCATTACTTAATGTTTCCACCACTGAAGTAACAACGCTGAAGTGGTATAAGTGAAGTTTAATGCTGTGGAGTCGTTTTAAGACTAAACGTAATCTTTATCCGATCGTGATTCAGCCTCCTATTACCAAACAGGGAATGTATTTGACTGGCGATGGAAGAAGTGTGACTTAGTGTAAACCAGCGCAAACATTTTATTTCGTCTTTTATTATTATGTATTAATAAGACAGTATTAAGAAAGTGTTAAGTATAGAAGGCAGACATGTACGTGAGCTTCAACCTGAAATAATAATCCCACTGATTACATTAAAGCTGACCAGCTTATTTTCAGCTTTAACCTTTTAACTGTTTCTACAAACTATTTTCCCATCAACTATGTATTATGTGCTAACACTAGTACAGAATAAACTTCATAGAGAACAAATGAATTAACTTTCTTTCAAATTAATGGAATTCATTAAAGAAATCTTAAATATATGGAGAAAAAGAAAGTAAGCCAAGACAAAAATATATAAGAATTTAGACAAATAAGTCCAGTTGTTTACAGGGCATAGCTATTAGTTACATGAACTACAGTGTATGCAATGTGCGATTTAACTTTTATGGAGGTTGATTGAAAATTAGCTTTTCAAATGCCACTTAGTACTTAGTATTGATTCTATTTGACTTCTGTAAAGCTTGATAAGTAAGGCACAATTTTGTTAAGTATCCAAATGAACTCTGCTGAAGTAAATAACACATCAGTTTTCAACTGTCTACTCAGTAACTATAACTATATACCAGTTAACTCTAAATTAACTTAAAGTAGCACAGTTCTGGTAGAGTTTCATTAAATTTCTAGGTTCATCAGCTAGTTTACCTCTGGTTCTGAGAAATGTGTTCAATGGCAAAAGATACAGTTCCACAAATGACCACTTGGCTCCAAAATTTAGTCAATCTCCATAGACCCCATGTTAAAATATCCAAATTTACAACCGAAATAAACATATTTGAAGCCTAGTACAAATTTTTTTAAAAAAGAAGCTAGATTTCCCATTCATGACCCCTGTACAGAGGTGAAAGTTAAAATTATATTAATCAGTAAAAGTATGTATAATTAGGGGTATTGCTGATTTGAGTGACAGCTGCTTTGCAGGTGCCAAACTGCTAGCTGTTAGCTATTGATCACTTTAGCTAACCAGCTAAATGGAATCGGTGTACTTGGCATGTAGGAGTTGGCACGGGACAAGGTTTAGGGTATAATGACGGAGTTCAAACAAATGCAAATAACGCTAGCAAATAAATTAAAGTTAGCCACCTTAGCATTTTAATTACGCTAAAGCTAAGCTAGCTAGCTTGTAGTAATCGAGGGAAAAATAGACATGTATCACCTATTCGCCCATTTCTGTGGTTTAGACTTTCAAAACCGCACTTCAGAAAACATATGGTTGACGTCACAGAGGGTTTGTCCAGTTATTTTTTATGCAGTCTGTGGTTTCTACATACAACACATTTACATCCATTTCGTCCTCTTGGAAGGCTCTATCTGACTTTTGGTCACAATTGAGTTATTCACATTGTCTATGACATAGTATTAACAAAACGTGAAGTGTTTTTGAGAGATTTTCATTTTTTTTTTTTTTTTTACTATTTTTGGAAAATAAAAAGACACAGCATGGTTTTGCTATCTGGAGAGCAAATGCTTTGAAGCTCAATATCTCAAATCAACTCAGAATGAAGATAGAACCTTATAATTCCCAGAGAATGATTTAACACAACAGGAAGTCGCTTGTAAGAGTTTTCCTATTATAAAACCACAAAGAAGTGTGCTCACAGAAAGAGGATAAACATCTCACAAGGTACAACATGTCGAACTTTTAAGGACTGTAGCTCTATTGTTGTTCTTGGCTGACAGGAAAGAAACATGTTGCAGCCTTTTGCTGTTGCAATCTCAGGTTTTGAGGTTCTTTTCTGCTCATCACAGATTCTGCTCTAAATTGTCTTTAGATGTTTCACCACCAGATGCATTGTTGGTTTTCAGACTTTGAGGCGGCAGTGGATTGATTTCAAGGTTTGGCATCGATTGGAATGATTATATCAGAAATTGAATTACAAATAGAAGCAATAAAATGTTAACATTTTAGTTGCATGAGCTTTTTGGTCATTGTAACATAAGCTATGTGTTTAGTAGTATAAAATGTTTTACAAATATTAAGCCAGATGTTCTGTAATGCAAAATATTTCAAATTCATTAGCCAGCAAAATGCAAATTAGTGTGGAGCTCACATGCTCAAAAAAAAAAAAAAACAGCTGCAAGGTGAAGAAGAAGAAACATACCAGTCGCCTATGTTAGTTGACCCATGGATCATTGCAAGTGTGAAGTTTCCCTTAAGTGTTATGCTAATACTTCTGGAAAGCAACATATGCAAAATGACATTTGCCTCCAAAATGCAAAGTAGAATATGTAAAGTCTGTCCAAATTATCTTCCAGCTACTATCTAACTGCCCATCATAACCAATGCTCTGGCTATCATATTGAAATGCCCTCATCACAAGGAACAATGTTGCACTGTGTGTTCTTAAATTTAGCTTTATATCTTTTCAACAACCATGTCTATGGTGCGTCTGAGTTTAACCTACCGGGGGACTATAAACTTGGGGGAATTTTCCCCGTGCACTCAGCCAGCGAGACAATTGTTCCAAGTTCTCCTATGGCACTACAATGCAACACGTGAGTAATGAATTAATTTATGTAATGCTTTCTTTTTTTGTGCCTATAAAGTGTATAATGCAATGAAGGTCAAGCCATTAAAAAAATGTTTTTTGAAAAAATATCACCACTTATTCTGATGGATACCTTAAAGGACATTCTTGAACTTTCAAGACGTTCTTGGAAAGAAAAGTTTCTCAATTCAGCCTTAATGTGTTTATTTTCTCTTCCTCTCCACAGTCAGCCATTCACAAGTGCAGGTTATCAGATGTTCGAAGTGATGCGCTTTGCTGTGGAGCAGATCAATAACTCCACCACCATCCTGCCCAACATCTCTCTTGGATATGAGATCTTTGACTATTGCTTGTACAATCAGAATTTCCCTTCAATCCTTGAGATGATCTCAGACAATGGACTAATAAATGTATCAGCCAAACACAGCAAGCATAATATCATTGGCCTTATTGGTCCTTATGACAGCACTGCAGCTTTGGCCATCACACCCTTGTTCACGATGGACCTCATTCCAATGGTATGGGTTTCTGAATAAGTCAGAAATGTACATATTCTAGAAAAAAAAAACGCATATTCATTATCTTTTACCTGAGTATTTACATAAATAGGTGAGTGAGTCAAAAATGATCCATACCCAGGATGTCGGGTTTATTTTAAGTAACTTTTAGAAAAGACAAATACATCATTTTTGACATAATGCATTTTGCATCACTTTGACCATCTGTCAATGAGCTTTCAAATTCTTTGATGAAAATCTGTATTAGGTTGAGCTGTGAGCCACGAATGCTCTGCTGTCTTTACTTCTTCATCGGAAGTGAATCGTCCTCCTCGTAGGGCAAACAGGTGAAAGTCAGATGGAGCAAGATCAGGACTATAAGGAGGATGCTTTAACACCTGAGAATGAAGTGTTGACAGTGTGGGCAGAAGTGTGCTGACGTGCATTGTCATGCAAGATCACGACGCCCTTGAGTAGCAGTCCTCTGCATTTAATCTGAGGTTTAGGTCTCAACTCTTCAATAAGCATTTCACTGTAATAAGCACTGTCGATTTTTGAACCTTTTTACTGATAATGTTTCAATACTAGCCCTTGAAAATCCCAGAAATCTATAAACATAAATTTGTTCTTGGTCTGCGATTGAGGATGTTTCCATTCCATGCTCTGGCGTTTAGGCTCAGACTCATAGTGATGAATCCAGGTCTCATGACCAGTAATGATTCTCTTTAACCCTTAAAACTCAAGGTTTTTTCAATGTGAAAATACTGCCGGTGTGTGTTAATGGGGTGGCTTTAGACTTTAAACTGTGCATTTGGGTTTTCAAATATGTCAGGTAGAAAGAAAGTTTTTTGCTCAGTCATGTTTGTAAAGTTGGTTCAAATGGAATAAAGTGCACAATCCTGAGCTCTACTGTATATACTGTATAGTTATTAAAAAGAACAGCAAAACAAGAAAAATGCTCTGGGTTTTAAGAGCTATGAAACTTTCACCTTTTTTAGAGTATCAAACTTTTTTTGCGGATGAACGCTTCTGTTTATGCTCTTCACATAAATCACAAAAACGAATCACTGCATGCTGCTCTTCTTGATATATAGTACGGCAAATCACAAGTGCGGCATCCATTTTTGCTCGTACTGCAGTTACAAATAAACTGCTGTATGTTCAAACGGAAAGCGCTGCTAAGACAGAACTGAATTTTTAATATAACTGAAGTGTGGATCATTTCTACTCACCCTTGTATCTGTTGTTGTTATTTTTTTCTTTCAGATTAGCTATGGAGCCTCGAGCTATGATCTAAGTGACAAGTGGCTGTATCCAAGTTTTTTGAGGACTGTGCCAACCAACCAAGATATAATTATGGTCATAATTAAGCTCATTCAGCAATTTGAATGGAATTGGGTAGCTTTTATAAGTAGCGACGACTCATACAGTCAAAACGGCCTCAAACTATTTCGCAGTAACATCGAAGCCACCAGCATCTGTTTGGCCTTTTCTTATGAAATTACACTAAATTCTAATTATACAGATGTACTAAAGAGGATAGAATCCCTCAGCATCAACGTCATCGTAGTCTTCACAGAGGAAGACACTGCGCACGCGTTTATCAAAACAGCTGTCAAGATCAACATAAGAGACAAAGTTTGGATAGCAGGTGATGCATGGTCTATGGATGCCGAGCTTTCCACTTGGCCTGGCATCGGGCAGATTGGAACTATTTTCGGAATTACCGCAGCAACACAAAATTTGCCTGAGTTTGATCAATTTGTCTACGAGACACGTCTCCGGGATGAAAATGATGAATGTGTGAATTGTGAGGGCATAGCGAAATGCAGTCAGGTTTGTGATTACTGTATGAGGGAGGACCCAAAGGACATTATAGACGAAAACCCCACATATTCCTTCTTCATCCAGGCAGCTGTGTACACCTTTGCCTATGCACTCCATCATATGCTCAACTGTAGCATGACGAGATGTAAGCCAGCTCAGGACATACCTCCTTATGTGGTAAGCCAATTGTTTGTAAAAGAACATGTACAGAAAAGTAAAAACAAATAAATACACATGTGGATACATACAATCTAATACATTATTTATATGTTCTCTGAATTATTAAAATTTACTAAAATAAGTCTTCACGCTTCTGTGAGATGTGAGTGTGTGAGCTTTGCACATTTTTTTTTCAAGCAACACATTTTTAAGTTTGAGTTTTTGCAATGACATTTGGCTCATTGGCTTATTGGAGCAGGGTCTCTTCTAAGATTTGCGTAGGTTTGGTTCCATCTGTCTTGTCTTTCGTGGCACCAAAGCTTTCCAGTTCCTTTTGATGAAAAGTAGCTTTGGCGCACCAATGTGATAGCTTGTTGGTACTTGGGTGTTGAGCTGCATTTGGATTCTGCCAAACATTATGCTTTGGGTTTAGACCAAGTGAGACCACAACATCATTTTCCAAAAGCTTTCAGGTTTTCAAACATAGGCTTTCTTGAACTGGCATCCTTCTAGCCATTCTGAGATAATGGCCAGATTTTTCATTTTGTGTCATGAGAAATCTCATTCAATTAGAAATACATAATGGATTCGAAAACATCCTAATCCGAGAAGAGCTTGAAAATCATTTAGTATTTTGGGGTAAGATTTTTTTTTTACTGTATAGACACTATAAACAGTGTGATGTGTCATGGTTGAGTTGTAGTGTGCGTCTCTCTTCAGCATTTTGAAAATCATGGAACTGCAAATCAAGCAGTGAGTGACAGCGCTCTAAGCCAGTAAGTAAATGACACTGTTCTGAGCCAATGAGTGATTGGCGGCACTTTGAGCGTATAAGTGATTGACGGCGCTCTGATCCAATGACATTTGGTATTGTCAGGTTGCAGTACATTTGCCAAATGATGTTGGGGGGGGGGGGGGGGGGCATTGACATCCTGTGGCCTCTGCCCCATCCCCCTAGAACTGGGGACATTACTGTGTACTGTGTTTAAAATATGTTAGTCTTGTCCTAAATTAGTGCTAATATAACAAGGGAATTGGTGAATAATTGTTAGTCAGGCAGTTGGGGCTTTGTATGTTGATTTTCCATAATGGAAGATCCGAGATGGCAATGCGGTAATAGCATGCAAGCAGCAGTTCCATCTCCAAAATGATGCTATTTTTGTTTTATGGCACATAGACATTGTAGCCAACAGTGTTTTTGTCAAAAGAAATGCTGCTTTGTGTGGTAATGGTGGTGCCGTAGATGAGGACGAATTTGTCAGGTGTAGGCCCCTAGTTAGAGCATCTCCAAATGGTTTTGGGGTGTTCCCGGGATGCATTAGTTAGTATCTACCAAAACGGTCCAGGGAAAGGCAATTGGCAAACCAATGACAGGGTCATGAGCACCCACTAATAATCCCACAGAAAAGCTACTGTAGCACAGATTGCTCCAAATCACAGTGGAATGTACTGGTCCAGTCCACAAAGGCTGAGTGGAATTTACAAGATCTGCTGAGTCCTTGCCTTGAGCAGTTTTAGAGGCTTAAACAGGACCTACAAAATTGTAGTGTTAGGTGGTTTTAATGTTATGGCTAATGTTCTAAAGTATGTTAATTGACTTCAGTTCAGCATTCAATACGATCATCCCTCAGCAACTTTGTAAGCTCAGCCTGCAGGTCATGAGCATCTCTTTCTCTCTACAACAATACTGGACTTTCTGCCTTCCTGGGAGAACTATGCCATTACAAACCAGGAGCAGACCAGGAGACTGGTGCAGCGTCAACAACCAGAGAGATGGTTGGTGAACAGAGCGATCACTCTCCGCTGTTGGTGTTCAACAGGTGTAGAAAATCAGCTGGTCCCACAACAAGATCTTCTTAGGCAAAAAAGCCCAGCAGGATCTCTGGTTCATGGGTAGGCGAGTATCTGCCTGGTTTGGGAATTGCACCATTTTGAATGGCAAGACCCTGCAGTGGATAGTGAGGACAGCCGAGAACATAATCTGCATTAAGCGCTTCACCTTTTACAGTCTAGTACCAATCATTTTTACCCTACATTTATACAGTCTAGAACTTGAATTGACTTTAAAATATATATACTTTCTTGAGGCACTGCATAGAATGTCAAAGCAACGACAATTAATTCTTTCGTCTTCTTTTTCCTAATCAAGGTTCTGCAAAATGTCAGACAGACGAATTTCACGTTACAAAACCAGTACATTAGGTATAACCAAAATGGAGATCCACCAGCCAGTCTTGCCGTAGTACTCTGGGAGCCAGATGAAAACCCATTATTTGTGGTGGTGGCTACTTATAAAACCCAGCCTGCTGTACACTTCATCTTAAACAAGTACCTTGTTCCCTGGTCAGAAAATGGCACGGTAAGTCATTTCCTTGTGAATGTGAATATTTTGTAAGCATTTTTTTTAATGGAATGGTTGGTTGAGTTTTTTTTCCGGACATTTTCTATTTTAATGATATTTTCAAACCAAACTAATTTGCGACATTATAATGAGCGTGATTTTAATAACGACAGAATTGTATTTGTTCTGCCTTCCCAGGCTCCCTTTTCTAACTGTTCTGTTGAATGTGAAACCGGTTATAGAAGAGTGCAAACGTCAGTAACATGCTGTTTTCAGTGTGAGAAATGCATGGCCCAAACATACATCAACACCACAGGTAAAGTCTTTAATTAGGTATTTTAAACTAAATATCAAAAAAGTTTATCTGTATTTTTTCTGTCACATTTGTAGACTTGTATCAATTGTAGACTTGTTATCGAATGTATCAGTCTTAGTTCTATTCTATTTGTGCCATCAGGAGCCAGCTTAGTAACTAACAAGATAAAAATAAAATGTATTTAAATGTATGTTTATTTACATATATTATGAAATTAATATGTACTTAATTATATATTAGCAAAAAATTGTGTGTGTGTGTGTGTGTGTGTGTGTGTGTGTGTGTGTGTGTGTGTGTGCGTGTGTGTGTGTGTGCGTGTGTGCGTCTGTGCGTCTGTGTGTGTGTGTGTGTCTGTGTGTGTGTGTGTGTCTGTGTGTGTGTGTCTGTGTGTCTGTGTGTCTGTGTGTCTGTGTGTGTCTGTGTGTGTCTGTGTGTCTGTGTGTCTGTGTGTCTGTGTGTGTCTGTGTGTGTCTGTGTGTCTGTGTGTCTGTGTGTGTGTCTCTACATATAATATATCCAAATATCCAAGACTGACAGGACAGTAAGTTCACTGTCAGGCCATCAAAGGTTAACAGAGGACATGCAGTCTAGGAAATACTCTGGGACTACACACACCTACTGTATATGGAAAAGAGCAACAAACTGAAAAATTTCCCCTAAACTAGTATCTTTTAAGAGCCACTAATTGTACAAGGAATCTTTTGAAGATCCTTTAAAGGACATATTCTTTCCCCCTAGATGTGTATTAGACCAACAAGATCAAACAAGATTAAGAACAAGGAAAGAGTAGAAACAATATTCAGAAAGTGGTATCAGGGTAACAGATTATATATACATTGAAAATAATATTATTAATTATAAATATCCTGTTGTTTCAGCGGATGCTTACACGTGTACTCCTTGTGAAGAAGGTTACTGGTCTGATGAGAAGAGCACAATTTGCAAAAAGCGCACTATTGTCTATCTTCAGCTCTCTGACCCTCTGTGCATGCTGTTCCTGGTTTGCGCTGTGGCCTTCATTGTTCTCTCCATTGGACTCATAATCCTTTTTGGCATCAACTACAACACGCCGGTGGTTAAGTCTGCTGGTGGTAACATGTGCTTACTTATGTTGTGTTGTTTGATTCTTGCCAACATCGGGGTGTTTTTTTACTTCGGCGTACCAGACCCAGTGAATTGCGCTTTAAGGAATGTCTTTTTCATATTTTTCTACACTATTTGCCTTTGTTGTATGGGTGTGCGCTCCTTTCAGATTGTTTGTGTCTTCAAAATAGCTGCACAGTTTCCAGATGTCTACCACTGGTGGATGAAGAACAATGGGCAGTGGCTCTGTATTAGAGTCTACTCTTTCATACAGCTTGTGGCTTGTGTGATATGGATTCTAACTGGAAGACCCAAACCCTACAACGACAGTACGTCTTTTAATGATCAGATTATTTTGACCTGCGATATGGGATCAATGGTCACATCCACATTGGCTTGGTGTTGTCTTTGGTTTCTTAGTGTAGTCTGTTTCTGTTTCTCATACATGGGTAAAGATCTTCCAAAAAGCTACAATGAAGCGAAGCCCATCACGTTTAGCTTGCTCGTATTTTACTTGGGCTGGATTGCATATTTCACAGCATACATTGTCTTCAAAGGGGCTTATATACAACTTCTTAATGCAGTAGCCCAGCTATCCAGTTCATATGGACTTATTTTCAGTTTCTACATGCCAAAAGCGTACATCATTGTTTTCCAACCGAGAAAGAACACCCAGGCATACTTCCAGTCAACAATCCAGACATATACACAGACTATTAGCAGAATGTAGACATATAGAAATCATAACTAAATATCCATTGAATTCTATAGCTTCCTTTAAAAAAAAAAAAGTTTATTAAATAATTATCAATTATTAAGAAAGCATCTGCATGTGTAAAAAAAATTGTCATTCTAGATCATTTTTTAATTATCATATTAAATTAAATGAGACTCTTGCTTATTTATGGAGCACTTTATAAAAAAAATAACCACATGGAAATATAATTCATGAACATCAATAAATAATGCTTGTTTCTGTTCTGCTAGTACCGCTCTGCAAATATTGCTGCACCATTTTGTTGTTTATGTTTTAATAATTCATTATTTTAAAAATAGAGATGGATTAAACAAAAATAAAGTTACAAATGTTATTTCCTGCATTGATGTCTTAATTATAGTAGAGAATCTCACATAGGTTTTCAATTTCACTGAGATCTGGTGACTACAATGTCACAGCATATGATTTAATATCAATGTAATATTCATCAAACCATTCAGTGAGCCCTTGTGCCCTGTAGATGGGGACATTGCCATCCTGCAAGACACCAGGTTAGAAATAGTATAAATATTATTTACTTGCCTCAGATATAGTACATAATCGTTCCTATGTTACACACCTTAAAACTGCGCCTATGTTTTTGCACCACCAAAGTCTCAAATGTGTGCTTGTCTTTGTAATATGCAACTATATTGTAATACGCCTCTATGTGTAATTTTTATAACCTCAATCTTATCACATCCTGCCTTGACATACACATTTGAGCTTCTGTTTTTTAAACATACAATGTCACACATCCTTTACAGACATTGAAGGTACACTTCAAAATATTTCCCTGATGATTTTCTGACTTGCCCCATTGTTCATGAAATGATGTAATTCTTTCTGAATAAAGTGCCCATCATCCTGGCCCCAGTAATAAAAATCTTTCAGTTACTTGGCATTTCATCATACATGACACAAAGTATAATAGAATGTAAATCAGTTGATATTATAATGTAGCACATCTGTCTAGCAAGATGACAAAATTTTTTCAATCCACTAATTTCTTTAGGGTTTCACTGAGTTAGTTTCTTTTGGAAAATCTTCACTTAGATACTCACTTGTTTATGTGGCTTATTTTGTATTATGGTTATAAGCCACTATGGATATTATTATGGTTATTTTTTGTAATTGTATATTGCAAATTGTGCTTTACACATACATACTTTACTAACACATACTTTACTAAAATTATACTTTAACTGGAACTGGATGTGTAATGATGCATGTAGTGGTTTACTCAAATTCACATATGTAAAGTGGATACGTCCCCTCGTTCTTTTTGACATTTAAAACACATCTTTGTCATGAAATGTTTCATCCGGCAAAATGCACTGGCTTACCATTTACGTTGTCCTTTTGGATTGGAATAATCTGTTCTTTCTCAAAGTCAGCTCCTCAGCATCTGAATTTAGCTTGCAGGGAGATTACTTGTTGGGTGGATTATTTACATTAAATCAAGTTTATCCAGCAGTACCTCAGTCCTACCCAGTGGCTCTTGAGTGTTACAGGTAAGTGATGTGCTTGTTCCAGTAATATGGTTATAACATGAAGTGTTATATACTGTGATATTTTTTATATAAAATATTAAATATATACTAAGTTCAATTAATGTATACCTTAATATAGCTTATAACACCTATAATAATAATAATAATAATAATATATAATAATAATAATAATAATAATAGTATCCATTATTGTAATTAGACAATGCATTTTACTGCTAATTACATTATATAAATCTTCTTTTCATACATACAGAGACATCTTTATTTCCTTATCTTAAGGATTAAGAATTCCTTTTACATTTCTCCTGTTTCTTTCCTCCAGATATAGCTTTGATGAATCAGGTTATCAGATGTTCGAGATGATGAGGTTTACAGTGGAAGAGATCAATAACTCTTCCACCCTCCTACCTAACGTCTCACTCGGCTATGAGATATTTGACCACTGTTCGGATATGCAGAATTTTCCCTCAGTGCTCAGTCTAATCTCCGAGAATGGATCCGTTCCAGTTCTGAGATATTTAAACAATTATATGCCTAAAATAATTGCTGTGACAGGGCCATATGGAAGCACTAATACAATTACAGTGGCACCTTTATTTATGCTGGGCCTTGTTCCAATGGTAAGGAAATTCTTACTATTCTCTTATCTTACTTTTAATTGACTGATGTGACTAAAATTGCTATAGAGTCTTTACCTTTTTTTTTTCATTCTTTTTATTTATAGGTGAGCTATGGAGCATCAACTTATACACTGAGTAATAAAAAACTGTACCCTTCATTTTTAAGAACAGTGCCTAACAACAAACACTTAATCGATATTATTATTCACATTATTAAATGGTTTGGGTGGAACTGGGTCTCTTTTATTGGGAGTAAGGATGACTACAGCCAAGATGGCCTGAATTTTTTTGTCCAGTATGCCAAAAGAAATAATATCTGTTTGGGCTATCAGGAATTACTTACCCAATCCTCTGACTACATTTCCACACTGAGTACAATTCAAAAACACAACATTAGCGTGATAGTGGTTTTTTCATCCAATGAAGTAGCAACAAACGTAATCAGAGCAGCTATAAAGAGTAACATCAGAAATAAAGTCTGGATTGCCGGTGAGGGATGGTCGTTGAATAAGCAGCTACCGATTGAACCAGGAATACAGAACATTGGGCACATTTTCGGCATTACAGAAACGCTCATGTCGTTTCCTGGATTTAAGACGTTCCTCGACAACAGGCTGAGTAACAGCAATGATAAATACTTGAAAGGTGGTGAAATTTATTCTTCCCATCCAGAAGAATTAATGTGCAACCAAGAGTGTTTTAACTGCTCCCTTTTGAGTTCAGAGGAAATTTTTAATGAAAATCCCACATTTTCTTTTCCGATTTATGCTGCCATTTACACCATGGCAAAGGCATTGCACAAAGTTCTACAATGTGATGCAAACGTTTGCAACAAAAGCATTCCAGTTTACCCCTTCATGGTATGTTGTTTTGAAAGAATTTTTAAAAATGGAATAATCTTAATCTATACAGATATTTTTTCCATGAAATGTGCACTAACCATTTTGTCTAATATTCTGCAGCTTTTAAAGGAAATGAAGACGCTGAATTTTCTTCTCAATGGCCGTACAGTTAAGTATGATCGAAATGGAGATTCACCTGTCTTTTATGATGTGGTCTTCTGGCGCCTGGATGTCCGGCCTGCAGTCTTTGAGAGAATCGGCACATACAACACATATCCACAGCTTACCTTCACCATCAACAACTCCCTTATAGGCTGGGACAGGGTTGCCTCTGTTAGTTAAATCCGAATTCAGTATATGCAGTATTACGACTGTAAGTATGTATTGGTAAAGTCCTTTTTCTCTTCATAAGGTACCTTTTGCAAATTGTTCAGCTGAATGTCCCGTGGGATTCATAAGGGAAATGGACCAAAATCATGCATGCTGTTTTCAGTGTAAGAGGTGTGAAATAAACACCTATGTGAACTACACACGTAAGTATGACTTTAATCGATGACTCATGAGAAATGATGTCAAGCATCAGAATTTAGCTCTAGCCACAACTTGGTGCATAAAAAAAAAATGTACTCATCTCTCTTTGATCTCATCTGCCTTGATACTTTCAGAAGATCCATACACTTGCAAAAAATGTAATGTAGAAGAGTGGTCTGGAGAGGGAAGCACATCTTGCCAGAAGCGCACGATTCTGTATCTACAGTACACAAACCCTTTGTCCATATTACTTATGGTATCTGCTGGCATTCTGTTTGTTTTATGTGTTGCAGTCTTCTTACTGTTCTTATACAATTATAACACACCGGTCGTAAAATCTGCTGGAGGCAATATGTGTTTTATCATGCTAGCTTCTTTGGCTTTGTCCAGTATAAGTGTCTTCTTTTTTTTGGACCAGCCAACAAGGACATATTGTATTTTCAGAAATGTGATGTTTTATAGTTTCTACCCTGTCTGCCTTTCTTGCCTGACAGTTCGCTCCTTTCAGATATTCTGCATTTTTAAAATGGCTGCCAAGTTTCCCACGATCCACAGATGGTGGCTGGAACATAATAGCCAGTGGACTGTCGTTGCTACCCTTTCATTATTTCAAATAATCTTTTGCGTTTTATGGATGGGTCTAAAACCACCGGTTCCTAAAAAAACGTATATATCTAATGTAATCCTTTTAAGCTGTACACAAGGGAACATACGGGCATTTTTTTTTAATGTGTTCTTTACTTGGACTCTCTGTGTCCTTTGTTTCTTCTTTTCCTATATGAGCACTGATCTACCAAAAAACTACAATGAGGCTAAGTCTATAACATTTAGCATGATTTTGTACTTTATCAGTTGGTCCTTTTTCTTTACGGTGACACAATTTCCTCCAGGATTGTACATCCAGGTCTGTAAAGCAGTGGCACAGCTGTCCAGCTTGTATGGCATCCTACTTAGTTACTTCATCCCAAAGTCTTATGTCATCATTTTTAAGCCAAAAAAGAACACCCAAGCATACTTTCAGACGGCAATTCAGAATTATACTCAAACCATGAGTAGGATGTAGACTATAAAAGCGATTGTGGTTGTTAATAGTCTACTTAATTCTTTTCATAGTCTACTATAATATAGATGAGATTTTCTTATTACTTAGAATTTAGAAGAATAACATGGGTGTTAATACTTCTTAAAGACTTTAGCCTGATAGTTCTCTCATTTAGAAGCAGCTCATGGTCAGAAAAAAATGATTTAAGTTCAACTGTTATGTTACACTGGGAGAGAATTGTGTAGGTTGGCGGAATCTTTCATGTGAATATTGTTTCAGTGCTGTGGCAGATACTCAACTGTAAAACATCCATAGTTATAATTATTTTGCTGGTGTGTTCTTTCTGTTTGAATTGCATGTTAATGAACTAAATACAGATGGGTGAAAAATTCAAGAAACACTATGAGAAGAGAAATATTGACACTGTATGACGTCCAAAGGTGTTCGAATAGCTTGATATCTGGTCATTGTGAAGTCCCAGGCATATCATTTACCTAATCATATCTATACAGTAGTAGATAGATAGACCACCTTTATCATTTTATAGTGTAGAAATTATGTCAGCAAAATGCTGTGTCCATGCTTACAAAATATGTTTATGAATATGATTCTTAGTTAGACAGCTAATGTATTGTACCATGAATATTAATTTGTTGTTGCTCATTTATATTATTCCTCTACCTTAGAATAAATGAAAAATGTTAAATATATATTAAAATATGAAATATTTTTATGCCTTGAGACTATAAAAGCTTTTTATTATTATTTTTTTTATATTTTATTTTTTATTTTTATTTTATTTTTATCAAGACAAAGAAAAAAGTAATTACTGTATAAAAAAATTTGCAGAGTATCGTACTTGTTTCTTGGTAAAGAAAAATAGGCTATTCATTAATATTTTCTTTCATATGTATAGGTAATTATGCTGTAGGTTTTCCATAATTTCCAAGACAGGATGCATTTGATCAAAATACCTACAATGCAACTCTGATTAACACCAGCCTGAGCTACTGTAGATATGATTTATTGAGTTTGGGACATTGTACAGGAATAACAAACTCATCAGAAGTGTGATTTGTGGTCAGAATTGGGAATGTCTGCCAAATAGTATCACCAATCTGTCAGCATCCCCAATGCATTAGTGTGTTAGTGGAGATTTATGTCCAGGGTGGGAATCATAATTAATATATTTTATTGAATGCTGGTAAAATCTGCAGGAATTCTGCCCATGTGCCTATAGGGATGGCAAAGCCAGTGTCCTCCATTTAGATGAATTTACTGCCCCAGTACTGCTGCCCCATGCGCACAGGCACACAAGACACACAAGAATAGCTAAAGTGATACATTTTTAGAGAAATGAAATCATTCCATTTATTGGAATAATCTATTTATACATTATTGCTGCTACCATAATACTGTAACAGCTGCTTCAATATAGAAAGCATTCTTTCATGTGGACAGCAGAGACAAACAGCATGATACACACAGTGAAACATCTGAGTGTGGTTACGCTAAATGTAAGCATACCTGGACCCAAATCAAATTAGTGGACCAAAACTTGAATTGTAGATAGATAGATAGATCAGGCTAATCTAATCTAGAATGCTAACATTATACATTGTTAATGACCCCAGTATGCATGGTTTGGACATGCCAGTCAGCTTATAATGCATCTCTTTGGGCTGTGAGAGTAAATCAGAGTACCTGGAGGAAACCCAACAAACAGTGACCTGAGGCAAGATTTTCACCCTCAACCCTGAAGGTATGGGGTTAACCCCTAAATTACAATGAAGTCTAAAATGTATGCATGACGTCATCACATGTTGGCACATTGTAAGTTAACACTTGTTTTTCCAGGGAATAACATGCAACAATAATGCACATTTCCCACGTCTTCATGTATCACATTTGCATATAAATGCAATCACGTGTGAAATGTGTGTCATTTGTCTGTAAAGTTATTTTGACCTAACTTGTGTGCATGGGTTGGTGCACACAGGGTTGTTCATGTGACGGGTCGAGCTGATTAGTCCGTCTCCACAGCTGGACATGCGAGGAGCTGAGTCCCCGCAGGCGCTGCTCGCTGCTCATTTCACAGCTGAATTGCGGCTTTTTCCGGCCATTGAGAGCAGTTGTTAACAGGAGGACGGACCGTGAATGCAGGAACGAATCGCTTCAATAGTGAGACCCAGCGTGCAATACAAGCCTCCTATCTATTCTCTCTAAACGCACGAAAACGCCAATTTGTCGATTTTATCCCAATTTTACGTCAAGGGAGAAACACATACCACCCACGCCGTTTACTTCAGCTATAAGAGAATCAGATTGCAGTCTCTTCTTCTTCTTATTGTTATTATTATCTCACCACAATATACACAAGTCAAGGCAAATGTATTTTAAAGCCCATTTAACACTACTATATAGCTGCAGACAAAGAAACCGACTATAAAAACAGGCAATATGAAAATGAAATAAAATATAATCCAAATGAAACAAAAAATTTAAAAATATATATTAATTAAGTCTTAGCCTTAAACAAGTGTGTGGGGTCAATATAATAATATAATATTTATATTTATCATAATACACCTTCTGAGATTTTGCCAGTACTGTGACATCTGTTTTATTGCAATGCTTTAATTACAATAACGGTCTGTAAGTCTCAACATGTTCAACTTTTTTTTTTAATTACTTTTCCAATTCTATATCTCTATTGTTGTTTTAATTATTTTTGTTTTTAATGTTTTAAAACTCTAATTTTTCTCTCTATTTCACTAAATAAAAGCATCATCAAATTCAACTTTGCATCCAGTTTTGCTGTCAATTTGTTAGCATTTTTATGATGCATATCATATATTGTATATCACATATCACATATATTGTAGAAGTATACTTATTTGTTTTAAACATGTACAATATATAAATAATGTTTTTAGATGTAAAAATTTATTAGACTAAATAAATTGTAATTATTTTGTTCATAATCTAAACAAAAACAATAAAAGAATCTCTGTTTTTTCTTCAGCTATAAAAAAAAACCCTGTCCATATATGATATATTAATATAGATTTTTATATGTGCAGAAGATCTTCACTCTATATGGTAAATTACGGATTGTTTTGTAGATCACGTATAGTTATAAAAAATAAGGTATCCTGAGGTGCTTCAAATGGTGTTGCTTTTTCGGCCTTATGCACCAGTGAACACCTTCTCACACACACACACAGACAAACATAAACGCAAAGGATTGTCCCCATGGTCACTAATTTCAGGAATTTGTGAAGAATTTTACTTTTGAATAATCTAGTCCAATACTCACATGATTGTTATGACCCTTTTTGTATTTTAGACATTTCACACCAGTGCACGTTTTATTTAGTCACAAATGAATTTTTTTTTTGATTTTCTCACATGGATAATATATATTTTTTTTACTTGTAGGCTTCATGTGTCACATTCAATTTCATGTTCAAAATGCACCATCACACATATTTTTCACACATATGAAATATAAAAACTATTAGTGAAATCTTGTAAAGGATTCTAAAATTAAGTTCTTATTGTTTTCTCTAAATAACTATAATATTCATCTAGCTAATATAACCCGTAGCTTATCTGTACTCGCGCCTCTTTTGTCATTACTTTTTTTTTTTTTTTTTTTTTTTTTTGGTCAAAAAAGCAGTGTCCACGAAGTTGCCCGTTTTTCATTCTTATACAAATGCCCTTTGCAGAGTCCAAAAAGTAAATGGCAGATGTTTTGCAATTCAAGGCGCATCACTGACCAAAGATTTAGTGCTGAACAATGAGACGGCTTCCCTTTTGTTAGTCTCTTGTGTTTTTCAAGAGGAGCCCGGACAAAGGTTTCATCCTTCAGCGGGTTATAAAGTTACTTTCCGCCAGTTCATTTCAGGGCTTGAGAAAACCCAAAGCGATGTTAATGCGCGCCTCTCGCCTTTTCAGCTCTTAACCCCGGCGCACACAGCCAAACACAGTCTATTGTGCGTCCGCACCAAAATAAAGACTCTTAAATAACCTACAGACTAGTCTATAGAAATTCATGATAGAACGTGTTTGATCAGACCAAAGCAAACAGAGACGTGCGGTGCTTTTTTGAGACCCTTTTATCTCGTGCAGGTTTTTATTAAACTTTGGGCTAAATTCGCGCGCTGGTTATTAATTGTGCACAGCAGCCTCGGTTTTCATGTGTAACCGTGTGCATGGGCATCTGATTCCTCTTATTTTGTATTGAATCTCTGAATGGTTTTGAGGCGGTTCTGCGATTTGTTTCGCTTTCAGATGACCTGTGCCTCTGTTCAAGGATGGCCTGCGTTAAGTTATTTTGCATGAAGGCTACATCACTTGGAAGTAATGCACCACTAGAAACGATTCATGCATCCACACAGTCAGTTATTGACAGTTATTTCATTGTTTCAAATTCAGGTTAGAGTTTGGCGCTCCCTATACCATGCTGGACCAATACTGACATAACAGAATGGTTGACCATTCAAAGTCAACTCAACGTTTTACCAGTGGACAAAATTATGTTGGTTCAAAGTTTTCCAGGCAAAATGACTGGCTTTGACCTTAATAACTTTATTTTGCCTCTTTGTACATGTCTAATTCGTGCAACTTGATAGTAGCCTATTGCACTATAGGGTTATTATGGCATGCACAATACTATACTACATTGAAGCTATATTGTAAGATATTTATTGTCAGATAAAGCCTCCTATAAGATTTGGGGTATAATTGTTTTTTTTATGTAAACTTGGATAGCAGGCTTTAATTTAACGGCATTTATTTGTTTATTTATATGGAGAATTAACATGCCCTAGCCCTAATGTAACATAATTCATGTATACTATATGGACAAACTATTTGCACTACGATATGCACAAAGTATTTGCCCAAACCTCCACCGAAATTATATCCAAATCCATATACTTCAATATGGAGTTGATTTCCCTTTTAGAGCTATAACAGCTTCCAATCTTCGTGGAAGCCTGTCCATCAGATTTTGGAGTGGACAAATTCTGTGGGAATTTGTGCTAATTCATTCTATGAAAATGGTCTTCCCCAAACTGTTGGCACAAAGTTGGAATTGGCATTGCATTGTCCAAGATGGTATGGTAGGTTGGTAGGCTGGAGTATTAACATTGCCCTTCAAGGGATAAGGGACCTGATTGAAACACATGAATTTATTAATTAACAAGTTTGGCCTATTACTTTTGTCCATATAGTGTGACATAAATCATAACATAAGGGGGTGTTTTAATCATCAAGGTTGAGCTAGAGAAGATGTCAAATTCTAGAGAGTGTGTGTGTGTGTGTGTGTGTGTGTGTGTGTGTGTGTGTGTGTGTGTGTGTGTGTTAGATGATCTCAGGAATTCATCACACACGCGCTCTTTTCCTTCGATTCAGCTTTGTGTATAGGTACTTTGTCTTTCCATTTAAGTGCTAATGAAAAAAATATGATTTTCCCTGAGAAAAGAAAAAGTTTATTGCGGGTAATTGTATAATTGCCTCACTAATTGTTGTTAACAAGTCTCACTATGCGTGAAATGACTGCAGGATGCCCCTGCTGAGTGCGGCTAGAAAAGCCTCTAAAGGTTAAAGAGTTACAGAGAATAAAAAGCGAAAGCGACCCATGTGCCGTGGAGGCTTTTCATAAACATACCCTCAACTTGTTGTTTCAACGCAACTCATTATTATGCACAAGCACAGGGACAAGTCGTTCCTGCTTCATTGTTATTGATGAGGCTCTTTTAAAGGGGTTAAGGAGGGAATCTTTGATCTGGCACAAAATTAGGTGTCATCATCATTATTGTTGTTATTGGTTCATATACACAATTCTTACAACACTGCATTTTAATAAAGTTTGAACACACCTTCGAATTCCATGGTCTTTCTTGATTTTTTTTTTCTTTCCACAATTGTAAAACAATGCTGAAGGCGTCCAAAATATGCCATGATCTCCTTGCTATTGAGATGTGTCTGCTACTTCTGCTCTGTAAAGCCTTCATAACGGCTCTAATCTGAGGTGCTGTTTGTTAATTGGTGATTTCTGAGGCTGGTGACTCTAAATGAATGTCTCCTCTGCAGCAGAGGTAAGTTTTGATCCTGCTTTCCTGGAATGGTCTTAATGAGAGCCAGTTTCATCATGGAGCTTGATGGGTTTCGAAAATGCACTTGGCAATATTGTTCTTGCAAGGCCTGTTCCAGAACAGCCGACCTTTTGTTGTTACTTAATTACATCATGTCTTATGTGCTATTTTATAGTTTGGAAAAAGACAAATCCAGTAATTGAAATATATTGAATTTGGAGATGCGTCCAAACTTTTGATTGGTGCTGTATTTCAGGTTTTAAACTATTTATTTCGTTGTATTTTGGATGTTTGATTTGAAATCTTGTCTGAGTGTGTTATTCTACACACAAAAAAAATCTAAATTATTAAGAAAAAGTAAAAACACCATTAAAAAAACGTCATTAAAAGTAGCTTGCAAGAAAAAAAAACTCACAAATCATTAAGAATTAATGAAGAAAGGGCAGCGGGGGGGGGGGGGGGGGGTAAACTTAGGCTCTCCGAAAACTGAACTAATATGGTGCAGCGTGTTACACTGGAGCGTGACAAACGGCGTGAAAACGCACCGTACAAGCAACACAATGGAGCCGAAGCAGTCTTTATGCGCCAGGGTGCAGGCTGTGCTCCAATTTCATACCGATTTAGTGCTGCTTTATGCGCGCTGTCGTTATTTGTACCAATTTTGCGGTGCATTACATGCAAGTTTATTGCGGATGCATGCAGAAAAGTCCGTCCTGTGTGGCTAAATAAGCGTTGGATGTTAACAAATCTACATGCGTTATGCTACCTGTCAAAGGACAACACTTTGGCCATCAAAAAAAGACACTGCCTATAGTGGGACAATGCTGGCTTTAGAAGCATCTGATTATGGCAGCTTGAAGGAGCGCAGCATAATTAGACTACAAATTGCCCCAATTAGGCTTAACTACGGCTGGTCAGTGGAGCTACACGGCACAGAAGCCACAACATTCAGTGAAATGGAAATGTATTTAATAGACTATATACAAATAAAAAATGCATGATCATATACAGGTTATATAGTCACATATTCTAAACACAAGTTATAATCTGCACTAATAGTTCTCCTTCTTAATTTATTTCCAGGTGATGTGTTTATTTTTGTTAGTTGTTTTATTTGCTTGTTGGGGTATTTGTGTGTCTTTTGTTTGCTTGGCAACTTTGTTGGTGAGTTCTGAGAGCTTAAACCCACACAAGCAGGATCGTCTCGATGCCCAAACTCTTCTTCCATTTAAATCAGGGCACATTGTGCTTGAAAGTGAAGAGAATCCTTTCTTCATTCATCTCATATATAGAGGAAAAAAAAAACAGACAAAAGGCTGATGCAAAGATCAGTGGGCTCTTGGAAAGAGCGGGGGCAGTGTGTTTCTCTGCGAGCTCTGGAAACGAGCAGCGCTCCGCTTTCTCAATGCAGCGCCTTTCATTGTGTCGCGTGGCGCGCGCATGAGGACATCAAATGCGCGGCTCCTTTTTTCCTTCTTTCTTTTACTCTGTTGGAGCAGTAAATCGTGAAGCAAGGAGAGAACCTACCCCACTAACGCAAGGTCCATCAATGTGATCCCGCTGTTCCTTGTTTCAGAATAAAAATAAATAAATAAATAAACAAATAAAGCCTATAAAACTAAACGAAACCAAGATTGCATCATGTTTTTTGTTTTTGTTTTTGTTTGTTTGTTTTGTTTTTTTGTAAGTAGTGCAATTTGCATGTGATACATTAAGTGAATGCACTGACCCAGTGCCAGTCCAATATGGGGGGGCCGAAGGACAACTTTTTGTAACACCCCTGCCAACGGCAGCTTACAAAAATTGGAGCCAAACAGAATAACTGACATTGGCAAGGCGGAAAGAAAAGTTCATTAGTATGCATTATTCTAAAAAAAAAAAAAAAAAGGAACATGGCAAAGTGCATTCTGTGCCGGGATGTGGGTACAGAATTCAGCACAATTTTTATACTTCTCTACTAAAACCAAAACTAGTAGGAAATGTTGAGAATTTTTTCATTATTATTCTCTTTGCCTTAGGACACTGCGCACACTGCTTCTGCTTCTCCTTCTCAAACATCAACTGACTTCGGGCTAAACCAGAGTGATTTAATGCTTAATCGTGACATAAACATATAGTTACATCCTGCTTATCCACATAAAAGAAATTAAAATAAAATCCTCCGATGGAGTGTTTTTTGTTAGTGTTAACGTTTAGCTGAATGAGATGCTGACTCCTGTTAAAGAAACCATTTGGACCACAATGTGTGTGCCATGTCCAAGATTTTCCCAAGACCTGGGTTCTATTGAGAAGGAAGTGTGGAAAATCAGGCGCTTAGGGCCCCTGGACAGGAGGCGTTCCTCTGATTCTCCTCGCTCTGTGCCCTCAAGGCCACATCTGTTCCATTTCCACCTCTGTTTTGCCTTAAAACGTTTACATCTATCCAAATTCAGTGGACTACATCATGGCGTTTACACTTAATAAGCAAGTTCATCAAGGACATCGTGTATTTCTGTTTTGCAACAACTGTAGATAATTTTCCTATCATGAACGAAATGAACCCTGTAGGTTGTATGAAGATGTGGGCACGATTTGCACGGTTCTGCCCGCAATCCCACGCCGTGAAACAGACACTGGAAAGCCTGAATGGACAGAACTGGTACGAGTACCCCCAACAGAGCGAGCGAGAATTTGTAACATTCCTATTTTATGGTGATTCTGTACGCCTATCAGGAAAACTTCACCCCACACGACGGTGTCTTGATTCACATTGTATTGCCAAGTCTGCACATGGTGTGCAATGTTCAGACTGACAATTGGTAATTTAAAGTTTAAATTGCTTAATTGCTTAAAACTAAGGCCCACGCCTATCAAGGGAAATGAATGACCATGCACCCTGACACTCGCTGGCTCGAAGTTACACATTGTGCTAATAAATAATCAAGAATAGCCAAAATAAAAGATAGAGGATATAATGATTAGCTCTTTTTTCTTACACTTCGCTCATCAAGTCGAGTCAAGTTACATGGATATTGCCATCGCCCTCAATACACAAAAATCATGCTAGAAATTAAATAGATTTTCATTCCTCCTGAATTATGCCTTATTTTACAGTGTAACATTGACAAACACTGCGAAAGCCAGTAAACACAATAATTACAGATTATACTATAATACTATGCAATAAATAATATCCCTGCTGACAATCTGACCGCTTACCCTCTGTTTTCTCACACACTGAGATAGTCAAATTAATAGACCACCACACTGTAGCTAACAGGGAAGTTATTCCTAACTTTGATTTGACTTTTGATATCAAAGTGCTCTTAGTGTCTTATTTACATTACAAAAAAGGCATTGTAATATGCAGTACTGTGCAAAAGTCACACATGCAATAAAAAAAATACTATAAAAAGCAGTAAGCAGTAATTAATGAAAGATTCAATAATTGGTATGACGACCCTTTGCTTAAAATATAGGCTACAATTTGTACAATTTTATAAGGAAATTAGTTGCTTAGTTTTACTGAACATCCTTTAGAGCTGGCCACAGTTCTTCTGAGGACTTTGTCGCACCTGCTTCTTTTTCATGCATGCAAAACCCAAAAGCTTTCTTTGTTTTTTTCCCCCCTGTCTTTTAGTCTGAAAAACAGTCTTTTACATAGTATGATGCTTTCTATTCTGGCCTGCAGATATTTTCCTGCATATTAAAAATATTGGCTAGAATACTAATGTTTGGAGATTTTTTTATTATTATTGTATTGACTTATTAATGTCGTAAACTAAAAGATGTATAACAAAGTACTAAAACAACATAGGGTGCCTAAAACTTTTGCACAGTACTGAAATGCATCGCTAATAATAAATAAAGCATTATATATGATAAAGCCTACATATAACTAAACAATAACAGTAATTTAGTAAAAGCACAGCCACATTAAGGCTATTCACGTTTCTAAGGTGAAACTGTCACTAAGCAGCTCCTCCAGAGCCAGATATTCATTGGCTGTAGCAAGTCAAGCGGAAGCACTAAAGGCTCGCGAGCCCTATTGACATGTTAACCGGGTGTCTCGGTATAAAAAGCGCGTGCACAGCGGATTCCTGCACACGGAGCACAAGTGCGTTGGAGAAACTCCAAGAGACAGAGAGAGAGAGAGAGAGAGAATACTGCAAGCATGGTTGCGTCTTCAGAGAGCTTGATAAGGACAAAAGGCGGTAAAAAGGTTAGATGAGTTTTTGATGAACGTAACTAAGATTGTAGTTTTACTATAGTTTCCAAACTATTTTTAGTAATGTTAAGTGTTTTGTTTGTTCCAGATTTCCAAACCGCTGATGGAGAAAAAGAGAAGAGCGCGCATCAATACCTGCTTGGACCAGCTAAAAACCTTACTGGAAGGCTTCTACTCCAACAATGTATGTATTTTTCTGCATTTGGATCGTTCTTTGAAATCGTACATTATAATGTAAAATTATTTGGATCACTCAAATATCATGTTTATTTAAGAAAATTATTTACATAACTGTTGTGTTAATGAAACCGTGTTGCTTTTCAGATTCGGAAGCGAAAATTTGAAAAAGCAGACATTTTGGAACTGACCGTGAAGCACCTCAAACATCTTCAAAACACTGAAAAAGGTTCGCAATCTTGCAATAAAAAACATGAGTGTGTATCACGTTGGCACTGCGCTATAATACTGTGGTTACATGAGCTGCCATGCAGCCTTAATAATCTCTTATTTCCTTCCTTATCTCCCACAGTATTCGCTGTTAACTCTGCTATCACCGAGTACCAGGCCGGTTTCAGGACGTGCATCGCCGGTGTGCATCAGTATCTCCTCATGAGCAACGCGAACCCTGCGCTCAGGTCTAACGCGCTCGCGCACCTGTCTAACGCGCTCCTCTGCCTCAGCGCGCGGCTTCCGGATTCCAGCACCGCGGACAGCGACGGCTTCACGGCTCGCGCGCCCACCTCGCCTCGCACAGACGCCACAGCGAAAGCTTCTCACGACGGAAGACCGAAACGGACTGAGATCTCCAGCAACAACAAATCAACACAAAAACACACCAGTGTAACCCGAAGCTGTAGTGCTCCTACAAACTTACAGCAAAATTACTGGCGGCCTTGGTAGCAACTTAACAGCTCTTCTGCCCCCTTGTAGATATTATATACAAATCGTTTATTATTATAGATATATAGATATGTACTCTTTTATGATTAAATAGATTATATTTTTCCATAAAGCTTGATTCAGTGTATATTTTGTACAATAAAATTGTTTTTAAAAAAAAGTCTACAGTCTCTCTCTGGCTTTGTAAGCAAAGACATTTACATGGCAGAGATTTTCATGATCAGTCATCTTTTGCAATAAGATAACTGGAGCATATTACAGGAGACTTAGAGCGTGAGCCGGGGTACATACTGGACAGGGTGCCAATCCATCCCAGGGCACACACACACACACACACACACACACACACACACACACACACATGCTTATTCACAAACATCGGGCAATTTGAGAATGTCAATTAGCTTAATTTACATGTCTTTGGACTATTGGAGGAAACCGGACTACCAAGAGGAAACCCATCAAGCACGAGGAGAATATACAAACTCCATGCATAGACTCGAGACAGGAATCAAACCCGGACCCTGGAGGAACAAGCAACAGTGTTAACCACTAAGCCACCATGCCTCCTATAAATATACTATACTTTTAAAATGTATTTCAATGATATTCATGTTTCAGGATTATTTTTTTTCTTCTGAATAATATTGTAGATACACATCAGCAATACAAGGTTCCATTCAATACTGTCTTTTTATTTATTTATTTATAAGAATGTGGAAGCCCATTGATAAAGCAACAGTCTTTTCATTTTAGAAACTGTGAAGTCGACCATACACTTATGTCTGGCACCGCAGAGTACAAGAAAGCTAACCAGGTTAACCCGTCTATTCACAAAAAGTTGTGCTGAGGACAGATAAAAGTGGGTAAATATCCAACAGCATCTTTTTTTTAAAAGCATTTAAAAAGTAGCCTACATCATAAGAAACAGAATCTGGACCATGAAACAGATATAGAAAGTTTACTGTACATGGAGTATATATTCTATCCAGCCTATAGATTCTAAAATGTATTGTAAATGTTTCCTGTTGTCAGAAATGTTCTGTAAAATGCACAGTAAACAACTGCAAAATAGTTGTATAACAGCAAAGTACTGTAATAGCATACATGATATAAACTGACACTTTAACCAGTACAGTTCCTCTTTTGGCATTAAATAAAAGAAACATTCCTGATGCAGGATACAAATTGATCCAACCTTGAGCCAACAAATTTCACCAACATTGCACCCATCAAATTTCCACTTCCTCTTTCCTGATGTTTGCAATACAATATTAAAATAATAGGCTATTTAATATTACAACAAAGTTTTAAATGGAGTCAGAATAAGGAAATTATAAAGATTAGCATTTTGTTGAATGGCTGATATGAATAATGGTGCTGTGCTCCACCTCGCCCTATGGATGAGAAGCCACTGTCGAAATATAAAGGTTATTATATTTGTCCAATGATTTGTAATTATTACAGTGTTAAAGATTGAGGTGAGGCATGTGGATATACACCAAACTACTTTCAAGTCATAACTGTAAGTCATACAGAAGAAAAGTCATCCATGTTTCATTTATTTAATTATCTTACTTAATATTTCTTACTATAAATAATGTAAAATCCTGTGATTTATACATGTTGCAATGCATGAATTTGAATTTCTTCATGAAACACCAATCAAGTATGTTCAGTTATAGTGGTGGTGTTTTTACAGACTAAATCTGTGTTGCCAGATTGTTTTTTTTCCAATCCAGTCTTGATTTAAACTATTCTGAAACAACTACTATCCATGAATCTCAAACTGAAATTATATGTAATTTTAAAGATCTCATATATAATTGATAATCTCGTTACAATGGATCCTGGATGTACAGTAGGTGGAAATATGAACATTTTCTTCCTGAAGTTGATGTGTTTGTTGTCTTTGACAGCAAATTCTGGCTAGACGACTGGATCAGAGCAACTCCAAAACTGCAGCTCCTGTGAGATGTTCCTGCTCTGCAGTGGTCAGGACCTACAGAATGAAAAGTGGTCCAAGGAAGAAAAAACAGTTAACTAGTGACAGGGTCATGGAAGGCCAAGGCAGTGCAGTGCTTTTGGGCAATGTTCTGCTGTTCTTAACTGTTCTGCTGTTCTTATGTTCTAATGCACCTGCCATACTGAAAAAATGGTTTAAGAAGGAACATAACCAGTTTGAGGTGTTGAATTCACCTCCAAATTTTCCAGATCTCAATCCAAACATCTGTGGGATGTACTGGAGACAAGTCCGATCCACGGAGGCACCACTGTATAACTTACATTAAAGTATCTGCTACTGATGGCATCAACACACTCCTTAGAAATGTAGTGGAGTTTGTACCTCAATGGGTCACATCTGTTTTGGCTGCAAAAGGAGGTCCCACTGAATATTAGGCAGGTGACCATAATGTCATGGCTGATCAGTGTATCTCAGCTCAAGGATCTATGTTTCCAGATCATTTGTTTAAATTACAAGATCTGGCAACCCATGTAAAAAACGTCTGCTTTTTCACAAAAGTTAAAAGAACACTATATAGCTGTAAAAGATGCAGTACAGGAAGGAGTATGATTATGCTTTAAATAAAAATACCTATTATGTTAGGGATTCATATAAATTTTACAATGCTTGTCTAAAAAATAATCATAGGCCTGTGTTCAGTTTAATAGTATTTTGAAAGTAAATTACTAGCACATTCTTACAGCAACATTCAACTTTTACTAGTAAAAATAAAATTAATAATATTGACAGAAAATAGTACCTAAACCTGAACCATGTGCACTTGGACTTGAATTTACTGCTCACAAGCCCCAGGGTTTTCTTAAGACATAATAACTCAAGTATGGAAAAACATACTGTCACCATTAGGCTCTAATGATATCCACTATTACTGGCTGTTGGAATTCAAACAAAGAGCCCTATTTCTAACACTCCCGAGATTAAATCTTTACGTGTCCACTTTTGTTTCCAAGCAAGCCGAAAAGTTTTATGTAGCCCACTGTGCTAATAGGAAACTGAATAATGCTTGGTTGAAACTCTGCATTTTACTGGATGCTTCTAGATAGCTTGATATGGATGTGGCATTCCACAGCTGAATGTTAAAACTACAACTACATTTAAGCCATGAGATGAGTTTTTTCCTGTGTACAGGGTCGCAGGGGGTCTGGAGCCTATCAAACAGTACGAGACTTAGGAGGCAGTAGGAGTGCAAGACGGGATACACCCTTCTTCACTATTAAACTCAACGTATACAGGGGCAGTGTGGTCACGAATCTAATTCTTGACAAGTCTTTAACTGTTTCAGGCAAGTGAAATTGTTTGTTATGGAGGAAATATAATATTTTAGTCAGTGGGATAAAAGACCAGATGAACAAAAAGCATTGAAAAGTAGGCCTGAGGCATCAGAGTTGCGTTCAAATAGAATTGTGGTGATTTAATGGATAAATAACCGTGTGTGGCATTTACTGTACATAGGCAAATACATATTTTCATATTTGAATATAACAGTTTGTAAAATGTAACTGTTGGGGTTAAGAGCTCATTTTAGAAATTTGACAGAAACCTTCACTGAGAAAGAAATTGATTTTACTCCATCATTCAAATGTTCACAAATTTTGTGTGCATACATTAAAAAAAACAACTGAGCAGTAAATAAATAAGGTATGTTGAAACATTATACAAGATTCATTAGAATAAAACTTGGTGGTTATTGATATGTATTAAATCTGAAACAACTGCTCTAGACGAATCATCCGGAAACATTTGTGCGTGAAATATAAATGCTGAAAATGATTATAAAAACAAGCTTTGTGTTTTTTTTTTTGTTGTTGTTGTTCAAATCATATAATTGCTACTGTACATGTATAGAATTCATTTATAAAATAATAATATAATCATAACATACCACACCACCATAAACAACAGAAACTGTGAAAAGAGTGGAAATAGGAATTCAGTAAAAAGTTTAAATGGCTAGTTGTGGCTAATTGTAAACACCAGCTGAAAAAAGGCCCTTTCTACTGTCATAATTCTCATTAAGTTGAAATATTAACTCCAAAATATGCGATATGAGATTATCATGTTTTGTATATTTGTAACATTTAAAAATAGCTATAAAAGAATGTAGGTTATTTCTGCCTTAGACCACTTCTCAAACACTCGATCACAAAGCGCTCATATTACAAAAACAGTCCACTTGAATATTTATAACAAGAATACTCATACCAATAGTAAGAGAAGTGTGTAAGACGTATTAGAATAATAAAGGCTCCAGGATCTTAAGTCGTCGATCCAATGGAACCGGAGTGAAAAGTATATCTTGACGACGGTGATTGTGAGTTTCTAAAACTGTTCATGCTCCCTAGGATTTCACTCTTAGTCACGTGTGCTTCACCTTTTCCCCTGAGTGGCGAGTGTGCTGCTGTCCAGCCCGTTAAAATCAGTTCAGATGTATGTCTGCCATCCCGCCGCTGCTCGCGATAGCCTTTTTCAGATCCACATTCACTCAAGCCCACTTCTTCTGCTCTCCCTCTGCTGTAACTGTCCTTTCTTGGAGAGCCCTGATGCAGTTCAGTGCGTGAGCTCTTGTGTTCGGAGGCACGTCGCAGGGCCTGAGGCTCTCGCTCGAAGTGTGTGAGAGGGAAATGTGGGAGCAGGATAATCTGGCGCTCTTGAGCGCCGGCCACTAATGAGAGCGCTGATGCACGGCGGGGGCTTCTGATAGGGCTGGCCAGAGGCGTCTCGTCGATGAAGTTGATCACCTCGTCACGGCTGAAGCACCCCAAATCGTCCTCGGAGCGCTGGGGACGCGGGAGAGAGCGTGTCCCATCAGAGCTCCTACGTGCGCGTTGATGGCGGCTGCTCTCCTCGTGGCACGAAGCCAGGCTGCTGCGCCGCCTCTCGTGGCGGTTCGAGGTGTAACGCGGCACACCCATCATGTCCTCGGTGGAGCCCCAGCGGTGCAGGTAGGAAGGAATCGGCCCTGTGCTCCACATGTCGGTTTCGTCGTGGGAGTACCTTCTTGTAGGGGGCACCTGATGTAGACACAGAAACAGGCCATGCGGCTTTATTATTACCCAGAATCAACATTCGGTGTTGTATCACTGTGCAAAGCATTATCAGGCTACAGACGAGTAAGGCATGCGTTTAAATCCATTATCCTTTACTTTATCTACTTCAGTGAAAAAGGTCTGTTAATATGAAATACCATGAATACCAGAATAACATGGCAAAGTAGTCATAGGAGATACACTCAGTGGCCTCTTTATTTAGCTGCACTCTTTTGCCTTCGATCAGACACATGGGCCCACGTTACTGACTGTATTTTACTGATGATCTCTTGCTATGCAGACTATGTCAGCCCCATAAATGAGAATTTCTGGTAGTACAAGTGTACCAAGTGGAACACCTAAGGATTAAAGCTAAGCTGCTGATTAGAAGATCCCGGCACCACCAAACTGTCGCTGTTGTCATAATGTTGTCTCCTGTCTCCGTTGCAATTTGGACTGTCTTAGATAGCTAAAGTGTAAGTCACCAATCAGTAGCGAACCAGTAAGTGTAAATAGTTCAGTAAACCTCATCAAACCCCAAGAAAGTAATACCCATTGGTAGGATGGGTATTACAATAGAATTTACGTATAGATAGGGTAACTAGAGGAGTGTGAGTGCGTGTATGCATGTGCGTGTGTGTGTGTGTGTGCACTGCGCTGGATTGGCAGGGTGTAGCCCGTCTCAGTGTCTTACGGGATAGGCTCCTGTACAGGATAAGCGGTGCAGAAAATGAATCTCTAAACTTATTAAAGATGGTTAAATCATTATATCACACAAAGCAGGTGATGCAGGGCAGACAAGCTAAACTTGCAGTCAGTAAACCATGTAGAGTACGTACAAAGTGCATCGCCCTTATTTGCTAAACTCGTCAATCAATGCACAATATAAAAAGACCACTGAGTGTATATAAAGCTCACTCCCTTATATAAAGGAACCCCTTTTCAGTGAACAAATGTCTTACAAATCAAACCGTAATAGCTGGTTCTATAAATTTAATACTCACATTCCACATTGTTCTGAGAACTATACAAGAAAAATATAATCGATTAAAAATCTTGTCTTGTTTTTTTCTTTGCATATGTGTACACACATAAAAGAATGAGAAAGCAGCTAAGGCTCTAGGTCACTTTGTTCTTGTACAGTGTGTGAGAGTACACAGTATTTCAGGGTGGACTTGCTGAAAGCTGGAGTGTCAGAACTTTGGCCAGCAGAGGGAAGCAAAGCATTATTGTATGAGAGATGGAGTAGAGATGCACTGCTTGGTTATGGCACGGGCGGTCAGAATCAGATGAAAGGTCTAGTGCTGGGCAGGACAGTCCATCGAGCCAGTAAAATAATACGCTACTCATTACGGTGACTAGTTTATTGCCGGACAGTTGTTTGAGATTTTGATTATTTTTAAATACATGCGGATTTATTACCACAAATTAAATTTAGTACTAGGCGTTCAAATGAACCTAGCATCTCAATAGATCCACATTGAAAGAATCAAACATGTTCCCATGTTTCTATGCAACATTTTCTATTTTCTATATTTTATGGGATACAATCCAACCATTCTAGCTGTTATGTTCATCCCTCGGGTTTTGTTACATAACACTGTATGATGTGCCTCAAAATGAGAAGCAGCAATTAGAACTATGTTTCCTCCAAAGAAGAAAAGAAACAGACTTACAGCTCTTTAAATGTATAATCATTGAAAACGCATATTATTCTGCTGGCTCATTGCCACGTCAAAGCAATATGAGTTTAGAGTTATGGAAAGCGTATCAGCATTTTATTGCAAAATGTCACTGCCGCAACTAACGGGGGGGGGAAAAAAAGTTCAAGTTGCTCTTTTTTATTTTGTACTGAAACATGAAAAACTTTAGGATGGCCAGGAACCCAAAACTTGCACCTTTATAGTGTAAGAAGAAATCTTAATCTAGACCTTATGAAAGTGTCAGGTTAATATCTTATAGCTATCAGTTACTTGTAGAAATTCTGTTAGCACTGGATTTTGTTTCTGCTTGGCAGGATTTAAGAAAGATGTGATGCGCATGAGTACATTTGAAAAAAAAAAAAAAAGAAGAAGAAGAATTGAGTCGTGTCAATTACAAACAATCCTACTACAGGGCTGCTGAACCCTAGATTCTGATTCATCAGAAGGTGGTCATTAATTTTCATCGTTCCAGCTGTGAGCTTGATATAAACATATTCGGTCTAATACATTATCATTTGCATAATAACAACCTACACAGGGACTTGTATGGTAGACACTACTCTTAAAAAAATGTATGCAATCTGACGTAAAAGTGTAACTTTTGGAATGAAAAATCATTTTCAATTTATTTTTGTCTTAGTAACTTGAAGAAAGGCCAAAAGAAAGAGCGGATGCTCAAACAACAGATGCTTATAGCTGTTCTAAGTAAAAAAAATAAAATAATGTGAACTCAACAATGAATATAAACAGCTACGATTGAGACGAGTGATATACCTGCCGTGGACAAAAAAAAAAGTTGCCAATTAAGTGGGGTCAAATTATTGCGCTGCATCAAGCAAAGAAAACAACTAGGGAGATTTGAAATGACTGGAACTGGGTTAAGAAGCCTTCAGCACATTATAAAAACCTAGAATAGTCAACTTTGTGGAAGAAATGTAGTCAGAAATAAAATCATGAATGGAGATCCCTTAAACACTTGGTGAAGCTGGACGGTAAAGAAACAACAATAAAAAAAACGTAGCTATGTTTAATAGTGAAAGTAAAAGCATTTCCGTATGCACACAATGCGATGAGAACTCACAGGATTGGGACTAAACTGCTGATGGCCATAAGAAAACCACTTGTTAGTGGGACTCATCAGATAAAAAGACTTCAATTTACTAGGTAGGATAAAGATTGTGTACTTTGGAGCAATGGAAAAATTCATGTGGTCATGTGGTCTGGTGACCTCAGACCGACCCTATTCCAGAGCGACGGGTAACATCGCTTCCTGTGCTTCCCATCATGCATAGTCCCCACTGTACAAGCCTCTGGAGGCAGTGTTGTGATCTGGGGTTGCTTCATTTGGTCAGGTCTAGACTTGGCAAAGTTATGTAGCAAAAAAGTCCGCTGATGACCTGAATGTACGGAACGACCAGGATATCACATCTATGGACTCAAATTGTGAAAGAGTGGTTCTCGGAGCATGAGGAATCATTTTCACACATGAACTGGCCACTACACTGTGTACTGTAATCAAGGCAAAAGGTCACTGAATGATCTATGTCCCTTTTTCGGTTTTGCTCTGGCCAGGCAGTGTATCATTCTGTAATAAATGCAAAACAAAATGTCAGCCTTGACAAATGACTTCTGTGTAAGAGGAATAAACCACTTTAGGATACGCTCTCATTGAGGTGGCAACCGTCAGGCTGCGTCACAGTATGGTTGAACCATATATGACTATAAATAGCTTTCAACACAATAAAGTGCATATCACCATATATAAGCTTCTTAACAAATTGAGTAGTGCTGCATTTACAGTAAAATATCCTTTTTTTTATTTGATGGTACTTTGATTTATTTAATAACACTCAGAAAGAGGAAATATTAACATTTAGAATTTTAAACATTAAATTTTAAAGATTCAAACATTCTAATGCTTGCTATTTAAAAAGAACATGTTATAATGTATTTAAAAATTACACAATATCTCAAATGAGTTTTTTTTTTACAAATCGCAAGATATCGATATTATATTTTGATATCGCATCACACAACCCCGTCATTGATTAGTTTCTTATAACAGCATGCCCTGAACTGTTTGATTCCTTCCTTCCCTAAAGAAATTAGTCATATCTATGATGCAGCGCTTGTAATTTTGAAAGCAAGCCAGCTGAGAATCTCATACTACTAATCCATACTACTGATTCATAGATCAGACGAATATTCTTCACCAAATATTCATGTGATTTGATATTTGTGCCCTGTGTAACTACTTTCGAATAGTGTCAAATTTCACAAAAAGGTTGTATTCTCAAAATACGTTGACTTACATCCTAATAACCGATAGGCAGTCATCTGAACGTGTGTAGCATGAAAAATAATATTTTCCAAACAGCCGAGCACATCAAATTTGCTGAATACCAAATGGGAATTTACTCACTTTATTAAATAACACAACAAAAAAGTAAAATGATTGTAAAAGAGGATATGACAGCATTAGAAGATCAAAGATATTGAGGGCCATTGCAGCATGCACAATTTCATCTTAATAAATATGCAAATAAAATGTCATGGGGATTCATGGGGAATTGAAATAATAATAAATAAATAAAAATTAATGAAAATATACCTGCAAATAGTGCATTTTATCTTCCTGAGGCTCCCTCAATGGATAACACTGGGGGACCCCCCTTTCTAAGGTCGAGAATTCGTACTTGGCAATACGGTCTACCGTCATGATATCAGCAGCGGAGCTATAGTCATAAGGTCTGTCATATATTAAGTCCGGATGAATGCCTCCATCCTGGCTGTTTTCTGCAAATGCAGAAAGCATATATCAGGATTAAAAAAAAAAAAAAAATGTGCTTAGATACACAGACAGACAGACAGACAGACGAATATGTAGAAAGAGAGAAAGACACTTCACTGTTCTTTGGTTTTGGGCCTGTTTTTTAAAATTGAATAGAGTTGAATATATGGGGGCGATGGAGAACAACAAAACAATTATAGATCTTTGACTAGTAATTACTGCGACTGCTCTGGTTTATTGAAGAGGAAGTAGTTGCAAAGCGAGCCTTTTTAGATTCGCTTAAAGGAAATCCAGCAAACTTATATATATAAAAATAGGTTGAAGTCGCTGTATATATTGTAATAAGCGGGACGGAGTCTTAATGGAAAAATAAGCAGGGCTAGGGCAGTGTAAAATGCTGATCTTAAGCAAATATGGCCGGGTTGCAGCATGAAGGATGACGTTTGCTATTAGCACAGGCAGCCTGGCATGCAGATCAGTGGCAGGTAAGTGAGAAACAAGAAACAACCCTTATACATACACCCGAGCTGTGTTATACAGGGCAAGCCCTCTGAAAAGAAGCAGAAGCACTGGTAACATTAAAATCACAATAAAAACTCAAACCGTTGCACATTTGACTTTGTATTATTAATCATGCATCGCACCAAGCTGAAAAAATTTAGTGTTTCCATGTTGCTGAGGAGCCTAGTAAGAGCACTGACCAGTGACAAAACCATGTTTGGAAATGACCTGAAATTGTGTGGAGGCCTGGGAAAACATTATTGGCCACATTGACTTGTCATCCCATCACTTTCTGTTTTTGCGAACATCAGCTAGTAATTAATTGCTTAGAATATGTTATTTTTAAAAATAAAAAAAAATTTATTTGTATGGATCACAGCATTTGGTCGTAAATTGATTACAAACTGATTATATATGCGTCCATAAAACTTGATTAAAGCATGACATTCACTGAGTCAGAAAAGCACACTTATCTGGCAAGATCTCAGTATCTGATAAGCTTGTTAAACTGCCTCCTTACCCAACTTCATACAGGAAGACAGTCAAGGACATGTTAGATAAATAAACCTAAATGAAAACAGCATCCATAAGCTTTTTTTTTTTCTTTTTTTTTTTTTTACATTTAAACAGTTTGACAGCAACATGAGACATCTCCATTTCAGTTTGGAGTAAAATGATTTTATTCAAAAGTATTGCAAACTGATGGACAGTATGAGTGCATTCTTTTCTTTGAGACACAATTGTAATAAAAGGCACAAATGAAGGAAAAACCTTCACTTCAAAATCATTTTGATTGACTTTTTTTTTTTGTTTTGTTTTTTTGGCAAAACGCTATAAGTCCACTTTCCTTGGTTTTGTCACAATTTGTCGCAAAAAAATTGTCCTACCGTTGTGTCTTGTTTCATGTAAATATGCAATTAATATCAATAACACTCTTGGTTAAGTTTTAATATAGAAATTCATGATTTTATTGTATTTTTGTAGTGAATCATGGCAGCAACTTGGAACAAGGAAAAACGTGTTTAGTTTTGTTGCACACACAAAAAAAACTTTTATAATACAAACTTTGCATTTTAAACAGCAAAAAAACTAAACAAAACTAGTTTTACTTTGGTTTTTGATGAAACACCTTATCATAGTCCAGGCACGTGTTGTACAGTATATGGTCCATGTGGACATCAACCAACTGCATATACCTTTGCGGTCCCTAAAGGTTATAAGAATATAATCCAGCGTCTAAAATCCTGATTAGAGAACGTGCGTAACAGACATAACTGGGTGTAGTAAAGGCAACAGCTTCCGCAATGGCTTCTCACTCACACCATGTAAATCTCATGAATTATCTCTATACTGTACGTGATTTACTTTTGTAAATATTATATTCGAAAGTGCATAATGTCTCCCATATGCAGAAAGAAATTTGCTAAAAAAAATAAAAAAAAGAACATATAGCGTTGTTTACCTGCAGACAATAATTTAAGTAAAAATTGGATTTATCTCCCTTTGCTGTCAAACCGTTCATGTTTTTATGCTTTCTGAAAACAGAGAAGTCAATTATTTGGCCGCAGCAACAACTGACAGCTTTGATGGACCACCACACAATTATTTTCCAGTGTCATTAATTAATATATTAATACTAGCCTCTGACTTGAAATTATGTGCTTAAGAAGCCACAGAAAATTATTTAAAATGAAGAATTTTCACAAAATGCACCTTCTAAATTAGGTTTAAGCAGAATAGATGTCTACAGGTACCTACTGTACAGCGGCAGCTCATGACCACAGATTACGGTTGGGCAGGACAGCATTAATAATGACGAAATTGAATCGAGGGTTGTCTTATGCTTTTGGATTTATCTAATGAACTTAAATCGATTGGGTATTAGGTTGACTTATGTCTTGTCTCATGATAAATCCTATGAGCCTTGCAAACCTGGGATTCATTTTCCTGCCCGTAGCTTCTTCATGGGGCAGCGTGTTTCCTGTCCCAAGATGTCTCTATTAGTGTTTCTTGCAGTTCACAGATTGTAACCAATAAGTACAATATGAAAATTATGGTACCTAAGTGAGTTTGCGTATGGCTGTGACAAATAAAAATTGAATTTGTGTGAGGCCCCAAAATAGTGCAACATGAGATCATCATTTGTTGAAAAGCTGATGTACTGTATACTGTATGGTGTACAGTATGATGTACTGCCTCACCTGTTTCTATGGACAAGCCGCCACTGGTTACTTCTTTTAAATCAATATTATTATCATCTAAATAGTCCATACAACTGTAGCTTCCCAAGAAGTATGAGGACAATATCACGGTTCTGTATTACAGTACAGCCTATCAGTGCACTGTTAAACAGTACATATGTTTATACCTCATATTATTCTAACATTTTCTCAACATTTCATTTAAATAATCTCTCAGATATAAAATACATGAAAGTTCCACTGTGTAGAATCTGTGCCTGTCCTGAGGAGATATCTCAACTAAACCTTCTTTAAATTTACACATATAGCTCTTTTTTCCTTCTCTTGGAACCATGCAAAAGTTTTCCCAGTGGTGCTTACCTTCGTCCACTTCGTCGTTGGACATAATGGCCACGCACTTCTCCCACACCACCTTGACGTCAGCACGGTACCGGTCACATGCCCATAGGAACATGGGAAGGAGGATAGACTGGGCGATGGAGCACCACAACACACACAGGACCATCCAGCTATAGGAACGGTCGTACTTCAGACTGGCAAAGCTCACCACCTGTGCCAAAGAGATACAGAACTTGTTAGGATTAACATTTGCCCCAAACACAGTTTATAGTTTAAAAAATAACCACTATCAACAACAACTGACATTTCTTCCAGGACTGGTTTTATTTAAATTAGTCTAACCACTGAATTAGTGAGAAAACAGAAACGCAGCATTTTAAGGTATCTTCCATGTCACCGTAGCTTGATGGTTGCTCCTTTGCTGAATTCTGCTAAAATTCAGCAGAGGATAAGCTTAGCCTCAGAAAATAACAAACAAGTCTGTTATAAGATTAGTCGGACGCTGTTGGGGTCCTACAGTATGTGTAGAGTATTTGTAAAAAGGAAGTTGAGCTTCCCTGATGGGCAAACAATTCACACATCTCCACAATAGCACTGGTAAAGAGAAGAATTCAGCTCAACTAAAGCTTTTTGGATATTAGCGTTTTTTTTGTGTGTCTTCTGTCATATTATGTATATCAACATCTACATGTCATTATTATGTAAATATGTGGCATCACAAATAGATTAAGCACTGAATATGGGAATCCCAAAAACAGATAAAAAATTTAATTATTTGGCAACTTATAAAAAGAATGACATTAGAGCTATATTTACCTTTCTTTATGTTCCTTGCAGTAATTTATGATCTACACTACAAAGGAGAGCTCAAGTAAAGGGCATTTTTCACATTCCCAATTTCAATCCTAAACTGGTACAATCTCAAGTTTGCAAGAAATTGTAAGGAGATCGCCTTACGTCTGATGAAGAAGTTCATCAGACGTCTAGACATTGTTACAGAGAAATCATAGCCGTCTTGAAAATTTTAAACGTAACAAAAGCTTGTAAAAACATTGCCCCAGTTCTTAAGTTATTTGAAAATTAGTTGTAAGGTAGTATGTGGTTCATAGACCTTTTAAATGGTTTGTGCTTCTTGATAATGGATTGCAAAAAAAAAAAAAAAAGCTAAATTCCTTGTTTAGCATTGCTTTGAGCTGTCACTGCTAGAGTGCCTGTACAAACCTTCCATACAGTGAGTGGAGGAAAATTTCTCAATCCAATCTTGGACACTTAACTACTAAACAGTATTCAAGACACAAAGATTTAAAGAACTATATTAATTCCAGAGGGAAATTCCTTTGTCTTAGTTACAGTTGCTTTCCGTTTTTTTCAAAAGAGTAATAAAAGGGTAATAAATTAAATAAGGGGAATTAGAACAGCTTAGAAAAGGGTGGGGGGGGACCTACTTAAAAAAAAGTAAATTCCATATTGCACTAATAGGAAGACACAGCATATGAGTCATGACTAAATTTACACATATTGCATTTGGAAGGGAAAAAGGGAAAATAAAAGAGCATTGCACAAACAATACAGTTTTGCATATACAATATTGCATTTGAAGAGTGGTAAGATTCAGTGGTATTGGTAAATGACCGGGGGGGGGGGGGGGGTGGGTGGGGGGGGACAAGGAATATATTAATATAACATTGTAATATTGTATCATTACAGACGGCTAGGGTCGGTAAACGACTAAGCGAACCAGTATTGTATTCAATATTCAGTATTAGTATGAGCTAATAGAAACTACACTTCATTTTGGTGACATTTATTATCGAATTAGAAGATTTATAGCTTCAGTAGTCACAGGTATCCAAAAGATGAGTATCCAAGTCACTGTAAACAAGTAAAGCAGCGGTGGGGCAGGCGTAGCTTGCTGATTAAGGAGTCACACTACATTTCGGAAGGTCCCAGGTTCAAACCCAAGTGCAGCCAATGTTGGCCCCTTGATCAGGCTCCTTAACTCTCAACTGCTCAGATGCATAAAGAAATAAAAATGTAAGTCATTCTCAGTAAGGTCGTCTACCAAATGTAAAGTGAGAAAAGCAGTTTTTGGTAAATATAGGAAAAAATCAAATAGTTTATTTTATAAACTATAACATGCAAGTTCATTGATAGTTTGGGCCTGTAGGTAGCTGAGTTGTAGGAACCATAAGTATAGAATAGCTGTATGATATTTAGATATTTATTTATGATATTTAGTTTGCTAAAAGTAGCTTTCTATTTATCTCTAGTTTCCTCTAGCATCGGCTTAATCATTCAAACTCAAATATTTATGCCCCAGATCAGGGGTACACACTTCTATGATTCATAATCAGGAAGAAGTTTCCCAGTAGGCAAACTGAAAAAAAAAAAATCTTGACACACCCCCATTAACATTGGCAGGTGAACACGCTGTAGCGGGTGGGAAAACAAGTGGCCTGGCCTGGGCTTTCTCTCAGTGTCAGTGATTAATCCCTCGGAGTCAACGTTATGTTAATATTAACACTGAACTCTATGCAAGAATTCTATCCAGCCAGTTAGACAAAAGCGCATTCCAGAAACTGGTTTATCCCATTCATTCCCAACATTTGACAGTATATTCAAAACCACATGTAGCGTAAAGGGCACTTGGGTGGCTCATTCAGCGCACTGTTCATAAAACGCACGGTAATTGAAGTGTGCATGTGATATAGCTGTCAATGCATTTAAATGGCTCATTATCCCTGGAAGGGAGAAAGAAACAGGCTTATGTCTATGCTAGCTCAAACATGGGCCGGGAGTGTCATACTGGTGTGAATAGCATTGTACACATGAGTATTATAAAAGAGAAATAATGAATTAGGTAAAAGTATGCATACATTGCCAGTGCCAAAACCCACATTTAAAACCAGTCACAGAATCATTCTGAGCAGTAAAACACTTCTGATAACGTTATGTCTTCTTACAAAACACATTGTCTTCGGAGAGGTCGTCCTGAGTTGTCACTGAACTGTCCTGAAAGTTGTGTTTCACGGCTAACCCAAGCCTCAAAGCTAACCAGCTTCTAACACAAGGCTTAATCCCAAGTTCTTTCCCTAATCTCCTCTCTAACTAACTGATACATGGAACAAGCGCTTGCACACCATACATAGCTCACTAGCTTTCCATTTAATGCTGTTTGAAATTCAATCCCAAAGCAGTTCGGTTTTTTTTTTTTAATTTATTTATTATTTTTTTAAGCTTTGTCTCATTTGCAACAGAAGCACTGAATGAGCTAGCACCGTCGTTAGCAAACACCACAAGTCAAGGAGGAATCATATATTTGTACACTGTCTGAAGCACTTATGTTATGATAACAAATCAAACTTCAGCAAAGTAATATCCTTATTACTTTTGAATAAGTTATAAAGTCCACCACAATATACTGCATGTGGACATAGTCAAACTATCAATTGCTAGGTTACTCTGCTATCTGTGTGACAAAGCATCAGGGAATCTGGTAGGTCATCAGGTAATTATCAGGCAATATTTATGTCATTTTTTTTGGGCTGAGAAATACACTTTGAACATAACCATCAACAAAGCTGCATAGTCGCCTGATCTAGGTTAACGGTATTTCTAACGTCTTACATTGTGACACACATCATAGAAGTCGGGTATCAGCAAAAGGTCAATATAATTCCGCAATTTTTATTAATATTTTTGGTTGATGTATTTTATAGTTTTTTTTTATAATTTTATAATTTTTAATAATTTTCCAGCGTTTTGGAAAGAGCCATATACTGATTACTACTGTAGGTTACTAACTATAAATACCATAAGTCAAACACTGTTCGGATTTTATTATCATTTTTTTTGGTGGGGGGTTAATCCAAAAACCTAAGAAACAGATAGGTCTTCAGTCGTCGATTAAAGATTGCTGGATCTGGAGGAAGAGCCAAGACAGAAAACAGTCTAGATGCATGTCTTCCTCTATAAATATGCAGCAGTACTGTTCTGCTGGCGTCTTGTTAGCAAATTATGATAATATTCTATTAATTTCTATCTTCATTATGTCTGGAATCATTTAAGGACATTGTTCTCTGGTTCTTCAGAAAAAAAAAATCAGCCACAAAGTACACAATCCAAACTACTAATTTACATAAAAATAAATAAATAAATAAATACATTATAAATAATACAAATCAAAAGTTTCGACACAAGTTTGGATTTATTTTCTACATTCTAGAACAATACTGGATTTATTTTACCATGGAAAATATCCATTTGAAACCCAAAGTGGGTATAACATTTAGGAAATGCTAATTGTGAGTCCAAAACAGGTCACGCCTCCATCTTCATCTCATGGTTATTAGCTCATTGGTTGTTAGCATTCCGTCTCTCATCATCTAACTTCTTGACACAAGTTAATGAATTATATTAAAGAAACATCTATCTCACTATCTATATGTAGATTAAATTAAATATAATTTTTTAAATAACTTGCAGTCAGGTGAAATTGTCAACACCAATTCCTTATGCATTCCATAATTATTATTTTCATCGCAGTAAGGGCTATGCTGTTTACCTCTCTCTCTTTTGATCTCTGTCTCTTTGCTTAATGCGTGGCCCACTTAGAGCACTAGCCGAGGTTAAATTTAAATGTTCATGCAATAATAATAATAAAAAATATCTACATAAGCATCTCCTTGATCCACTGGGAACTTCGCTGGCCTAATTAAAAGTGAGCCAGCAAGGCGCTTTGCTTCTGTGAGATGACAATTTTACACTCTCAATTGAGTTCTTTTCTCGAGCCTCCAGAGATGAACAATCCTGTGGTGTTCAATCGGCTTCTCTTCACTCTATACCTCTCTCTGTCTTCCTCACTCTCTCTCTCTCTCCTTCCACAGATGTGAGAATAACTCCTCTACTGCTGACAAGCGTGTAACTGGAATTGGCTATTAAAGTTTAACCGTGGAGCCCTTCTGCCCAATGCAGTGGTTGAAAGCTTTCACAGAGTGTCTCTAAGTGGTCACAGTCGGTGTGTTCAACTCGACATATTACTGTGAAGTGTGACACATTGCTCGACCCTACCTCCTGTGTACTGTCTATGAGTCACCGCATAGGTTGCACAAAATTGTAATCCCTTCACAAAATATACTTTTGTGATCCAACCCCTGAATTAAAGTCTTGTAAAGTACCAGTTAAACATTTAGGCACGCCTACAGTACTGTGCAAAATTCTTGAGCTACATCTCATTTCCTCATATTACATTAAAATAAACTGGACTCAATTAACGACATAGGAACAAATGCTTTACTGCAAAGTGCCTTAAGATACAATAAAATTTTTTAAAGGTTGTTTTTGTAGCAACCTCAGCAGCAACCTCATTTCCACTCTCGTCTGTTCCAAACCATGTTTTTTAAGCTTTATAAAAAGAGTTATAGGTCACTGTGTGGCTTAACAAACAAAAAGGTTCCTCTGAGACTGTCTAGGTACAGGGACTGGATTGAAAATGAGATGCAAAAAAAATAAAAAGGCCAAAATTAGAATAAAATAAAAAAAAATTCTGGAAGCCTGGAGAACTATTCCTCAAGACTGCATTAAATATACAAGAAAGTCTGGCACTTTGGGAGCAAAATATGAAGTACTGAGGAGTGGCTCAAGATTTTTTCACAGTACCACAATCCCACCATTTTATACTATTTTTTTTTTTTCTATTTCATCACTAGTTTGTGCACACTTTTGCCAGTGCCGTACACTTGGGGGGATTTTCTCCATTCATTCCGTTAATTCAGATTAATAGGACAGGAAGCAGGTCACTGAAGACTTATAGCAAAATATTCCAATGTCACTTCAGAGATATGGAATTTCTACAGATTTTAAAAAGTCAGATAAACATGTTTTTACATGGCATGGGTTTGAATGTAATAATGAATGTAGAGTTCTGATGCAGGGCTTTAGAGTGGTCAGCAAAATGTGAGGTGCACTGACAGGAAGACCTTCCCGTTCTGAGATAACGTCGGTTTATTAATTGGGAACTTACAGTAACTGAAATGATACCATGAACAAAACTTAGAACACAAAGCTCCTCCATCTCCTCCGCGAGACAAGCTGGTGCATTAGATACAGAAACTGTTAGAAACTCTTTTCTGTGTTCTCACTCTTTTGTATCTTTTAACTTATTTCCTCAGCTTTCCGTTTTCTCTTTTGTTTATCTTTACTCTTGCTCGGGCGCATGCTTATCGTGTGCTGCCCTCCCTTTCTTTGTCTTTGCCTTTGTGTTCGACAATGATACCAGAGTGATGTGCTCTCTACTTGGTGCTACCTAACGATCGCACGTCGCATGCCGGTTTCCCGGGGGCTCAAATACACGCAGACTGGTGTGGCACGTCTCTATGCCCGCTTGGCAGCGGCGTCTAGCAACCGCGTATGAGGTGATCGTGGACCTGTTCAAAAATCCATGGCATAGCCACCCGTGGATCAGCCCATTCTAAACAGCGTGGTGCATTTCCTAGCAGATTTGACCCTCACGAGACCTGCGTCATTACACATATGTAAAATAGAATTCAGCAATCCATCCTATATGATGTACTGATCAAAATGTTGTAATTTTTATTCTCTCCAACAGATAAGGCAAGAAACCAGATCCTCCTTGTTTGTGGGGTATCGCCCTAATGATGGGTGGGAAGTGGCTACGACTAAATTAGGGAGAAAATTGCCAAAAATCCCAAGAAAAATAATAATTAGCAAAATAAATAAATATTTTAAAAAATGAATGTAATTTTATCACTGAACTAAAAATGTACCAAACTATGACTTCAAAACCCAGGTACTGTATGTACCAAGCCATGACTCTTGCATATTGTTCCTACTGTATATTGGAACTCCTTTAAATCATTCCAGGTGACTACCTCATGAAGTTGGTTGAGAGAATACCATGACTGCAAAAACCTTGCATCAAAGTAAATGTTTTGCAAAACAGAAAATGTTTTGCTTCATGTACACCTTTTTTTTTTTTACTTATTGCACAATTCAGTGAGTTATTTCATAGTATTGATGTCTTTGGTATTTTTAGTCCAAGAATTCCCTAATTCCCCAACATGCTTAATAATCACTGCAACTCACCAGAATGGGAAAGCCAGTAAGGAAATCATAGATGAACACGATGCCGCTGATCAGGTATGTGATTTGCAGCGAGGTCTTGATTGGTTCGGAGCCATCAATGGATGAGCGGCGCTTACCCTGCGCGTCTTCTACTACGATTGTGGGCACGTTGAACTTATTCTTGTCGGCACTGTGGCCTGTTTGCATGGAGAAGGTCTGGAAGAGAGCAATGCCGATGCAGATGACTCCCATTGTTACACTACCGCTGATCAGTAGCAGGAAGCAAACGCCAAAGCCTAGGCCGATTTCAGTCACGATAAAGCGACAGTCGTGGGCGTAGAAGCGCTCGCTCGTGTCGTGCCAGCCCACAGCAGGCAGTGTGGACAAGATGAAAGAAACCATCCAGATGCCCATCACTGTGTGCACAGCCTGCTTCTTTGTGTTGCTCAGCCTGGAGAGGAAAAAGAGAATATAAAATGAAGAGAAAACTTTATAAATGACTAAAGCTGCAAAGCCTTCTGAAAGTGAGTAGAGAAAAGCATTTCAGGATGTCAGGAAATTGTTTGGTATTTTTACATACTCATTATATAGGGAAAGACAGAGACCTGCCGTTCATTGTCTGTGAGGTTCAGTGATAGCAAGCCCCCATTCCAACTTCCTGAAGTGAATTTTTTTTTAGCTCGTTTGGAGAACACTGTAATGTCCATCTTCAACACAGCTCAGTTTTAAGAAGCCCACAGCTGGCTTGGATTAGGGCTTTTTCCCCTAGAAAATCTTTCAGGCAGAGTGGAAGGGGATGAGAGAGTTTTTGTGTGCTAAAGCAAAAATTTTTGGTTATTTATTTCTTGTGCAATTAACACAGGACTTCTGGTTGGTAATAAGTGTACTACAGAGTAATGATCATTTGGAGAGGCCAAGTCTGTTGTTGTTTCAGAAGCACCTTGTCTATTGCATGACTATAGTTCTTCAACTATAATTTTCACAACATAATAAGTGTTATACTGGGAACCCGAAGCTTGTAGTTAGCATTAATGCCAAGATAGCAACTTAGGTAAGGGTATGGGCTGAGGAAAGCTGTAGGTTTATTCCTACAGTATAAAGTACAACTGGTAATTTGGGAATGTCAGTTTCTGTATGTCTTTGGACTGTGGGAGGAAATCCATCAATTACAGAACTTGCAAACTCCACATACAGTCCCAAATCGAACATTCGACTCTAGAGGTGCGAGACCCTAGTGCTAACCACTACACCACCATGCCGCCTATACTGTCTCTAATACATTAAATGTTACATTTAGTAAACAACCATGTACAAGTTGGACAAGTTGGAAAATGTTTGTTTACTAAATGTTACCTGCCGTCCTTAATCATATGAGACAACAGAGAATCTGGACAACAGAGGTCCGGTGGATATTTTGCAGGAAGTTTTTGTAGCATTAAAAGAATTTGAATGATGAGAGGAAGCTGACTGTGGTTTGTTCTTTTTTCATTCGACCACAGAATTAAATTTATTCCACACACATCCAGTTGGTGCATGGTGCATCTTTTCATGTTGTCAGTCTGGACAGTGACAACCTGTTTGTATATATTGCATCATGTGCTAAAAAAAAACATTAAGGATGATAAAGTGGAGTCATGCTTTTGATAAAGGAGACATTTTTACACTATGTGGTGCACACCATAGTCAAGCTTCTCAAAATACAGCACCGACAAACTTGATCCCAGTCTCTGAGCGCAGCAATCAGCATGCTGCATGCTTTACTGGCTTACTGACTTTGATGAGCTTTACTCCTTAGATATTGCAATTTGGTGCTGAATGACGAGGCACTTTTCAATACTCTATGGTATCAAGCAATCCGGTCAGTTCCATAAAAGTTTATGGTATGGTATCAAGCCCTAGCTAGGATTATTCTGATTAACAGGAAAATGAGACATGGTTAACAGGGTTAATGTTTTTTTTTCATTGCACCATTCAGGAGGTATTGAACTATACTGTTTCAAAGACCTTCTAGTAATAACTACAAACTTGTATATTGTTAGGTATTGAAATATATAACAATGCATCGCAAAAGATTTGAATATCCTAGACAATTTTGTTTTTCATAAATTAATTAGAAAATTTAAACTCATTAAAGATTCTTTACATGTAAAGTGAAATATTTAAAGCCCCCCCACCCCTTTTTTTTTCTTTCTTTCGTTTTTTTTTTCTTTTCTTTTTTTTTTTAATTACCACTTACAGCTTAGAGCAGGCTCTTATGATATGCTGTATCATATTTATGAAAATTTGGCTGGAAAAGAAAAGTGTGGTAGGAAAAAAATTCAACTTGCAAGATAAGACTGAAATAAACCCAGAACAGAAACTGATATTTTTGCATTGTACAGTATTATACACCATGAAGTCTTATGTACGTCAGTGCTTAAAATCAACCATGAGATTGATGTTGTGACTACAATAGTTAACTTCATCAGGGAAAGAACATTGAATCACAGACAGTTGGTTGCACTTTTAGAGGAGCATGACAGTGAATATAGTAACATGGGGTACCAAACTGCTGTCAGATGGCTCAGTGTTAAAAAGGTGCTTAAAAGAGTATGGGATCTGAGAGCAGAAATACATGAATTTTGAGAGAAGAAAGGCAGGGATATCAGAGAGCTCTCAGATGCAAACTGGATGGCAGACCTGGCTTTTGCTGTTGATGTGACTGCACTGACTGAACTAAATACCTCCTGGATTATTCTTCCCTCAAATTGGAGAGCTTTCCAAACTTAAAGAGGCATGCTCAGAGGATGGTGGTTTCTCTTGTGGCCCTTAGTTGGCATAGTTGCTCCATCGTCCTCTTCTTAGATGAAGATAAATTTTGAGATAATTGAGATTTTTATTTGTAAGCCATAATCCTTAAAATTAAACAAAAAAATGGCTTGAAATATTTCACTAGAATATATGAGAGCTTCACTTTTTGTATAAAAATTACAAAAACTAGTCACTTTTCCATGATATTCCAATTGTTTTTTGAGATGCACTATTTTTTTAGGATTATACTGTTTACAGTTAAGCAAAAGATGTTTATTAGCAATCATATATATTGTTTATTAAATCTCTGATAAAAAATCGTATTAAAAAATGTGTATTAACATTATACTGTACAGTAATGTTTCAATTAACACCAAGAACTCTGTTCTTAGAGAACAAAATCATAGATAATAGATTAGACTTAGTAACACCAAACACCAAATTGTTGCTGATAGAATACAATCAAGTGTCACAAATAAAGATTAAAATTAATTTCTTGGCTGGATTTTACAAACCAGGCCATTGACATTGCTCTGCATTACTCACAGACTCGCCAAGAAAAACACAGCATTTTATTCAATGTGCTTTCCCTCGGCTGTGCCGCTTTGTGTCCTTTCCTTTATCTTTGAACCGATCCAATTCTCTGCCAACACCTGGGCCAAAAGTCTATTAGAAGAAAAGGTGCTAAAGAAAGAAATGAAGCCCTTTGAACATCTATGCAGAGGAAGATGTGAAGGAGGAAGTATAGATAGTGGCATCATTCATGTTGGTTAACTGGTTCAAAAATGAAAGTGAGATGCAGAAGGAGTGGTAGCTCTCTGGATGATAGTCAGGGTCATAACTTAAGACTTTTCTCAGTCTCTCGAGGATCCCAAGGGGAAAAATTGCATCATCATGTAGCTTGAAGACACAAGCAGAGAAAAAGAGAGAGAGAGAGAGAGAAAGAGAGAGAGAGAGAAGGAAAGCCCTAACAGTTTGAAAAGCAGCAATGAGAAAAACAGATGCTGAAAGATCTAGGCTGCATTCATAATTTAAGCTGGTGTATTCCAAGCATGAGGAAAACTGAAATGCTGGCTACAAGAGCATTAAAGGCAAAAGCAATATTTAAAATACAATATTTGTATAATGTTACTAGAAACCGAACCTGAATTTATGATGTTAATTTCTCCTGGTATTAACACTTTGGAGAAAGGCTGTCCAATTTGGGGCCCAACGGCCATGTTTGACCCGACCTGACTTTGTTTTGGCCTGCCATAAAATTACGTATTTATTCTCTCTCTCTCCCTCACTCTCCTTTGGTTTACATTTTTTATATTTTATTCCAATATAATTCTAACACAACAATAGGAGAGGAAATCGTAAAATATAGCTCAAATGAAATATAGAGGGTATTTTGATAATACTTTTAGCCCACGGTCCAATTGGGCACCTCTGCTCTAAAGTGAGGTGAATGATAGAAACACCATGTTGATGAGAGAGATCAGAGGAGAATAGCCAGACACACTTGACAGACTAACAAGAAGACCAAAGAATTTAAAATAACCACTCTATACATCTGTCATTAACAGAAAACCACCTCAGAACACACATGCATGAAGCAAATGACTTATATTAAGAATAAAACCATTCCAATCTGAAACTACAGAAGAAGAAGAAACTGAAAAAGTTAGAAAACGTTTGCCTGGTCATTTTGTGTTAACATATAAAAGAGTACTGTAGTAATAACGCTGTTGTTGGTTCTGCCTAATCTACTGTATGTTTTCACCACATTCCATGTAGAAAGATTTTCTCAGTGACCTTAAATTACAGCATCAGTTTTGTAGATCTGAATCTTTCTCAAACTTTTACTTACATTCCTTAAGCACATTTAAGACTGTATAATTTTGTTCTTTAACTTAAATGAAGAACTTGAAGCAGCACTCCAACTTTTTCCAGAATAAAGAATTTAAAGCATGGGATGATTGGAAATAACAGTTGGCACAATGCACCCCAACAACAACAAAAACAACAACAAAAAGCACACTCGCTTAGCATTATAGCTTTTGTTACCTCAGCTTCATCAGTTAGCATAATAGCTTTATTGGTTTAGCTCCCTCAGTTAGCATCAGAGCTTTTATTGTTTCATCTTCCTCAGCATCATAGCTTTTATTGTTTCAAATCACTCAGTTAGCATTGTAGCTTTCATTGTTTCAACTCCCTCAGTATCACAGCTTTTATTGTTTCAAAGTACTCAGTATAGCATCAAAAATCTATTGTTTCAGCTCCCTTAGTTAGCAATAGCTTGCAATGAAGAAGCTCCCTCAGCTCCCTCAGTTAGCATCATAGCTTTTATTGCTTCAAAACACTCAGTTAGCATCATAGCTTTCATTGTTTCACTTTCCTTAGTTAACATCACTTTTATTATTTCAGCTCACTTCCTTAGCATCTTAGCCTTGTTGTTTCAGCTCAGTCAGGTAGCACTATAGCCTAGTTCATTGGTTCACAGTTAATTAGTGCAGTATATAAAAAGTAAACACCTAAAAGAAAAATGTAAGTCTGTTTATGGTTCACCAATTTTTAGACCTCTAATAAGAAAATAACATGCTTGGCAACTTTTTTTTTTTCATATACTAAAGGCAGCACTGGAAACATTATTTTAAGGCTGGATGTTACAGGATTATTCTTGCTTCATATGGACACTAGTTATTAAAATGGAAGAAAATGCAATTGCTTTGCTTTTGTCGCTCTCTCTCTTACACACACACATGTAATTCTGTTTGTTCTTATTCCTCTAATGCTGCTTTATGAGTGAAAGCACCTGTTTTTATATCATTGCTCCCCAGAAATGCATTCATCTGCAAATCATGCGTAGAAAACTAGGCAGTGCAGGAAACAGATAACTGTGATGTAAAAATAAATAAATAAAAGAAGTGAGTGTGGTGAGATTAAAACATTTAATGATTGCTGAGAGGAATAATAATACTAATAATGGGCACTGGTGGCTCAGTGGTAGGTGTTTCGCCTGCCATGCTGAAGGTCCGGGTTCGATTTTCAGCCACTGGATGCAGTGCTGGTCCCAAGCCCGGATAAAATGGGAGGGTTGCATTAAGAAAAGCATCCAAAAAAAGTGACATTATTATCCTCAATGTCAATAAAAAAGCAATGCTATTTAAGGTAAAAAGACCTTTAATACCTCACAGAGCAAAATCTAATGCAAAATTACTTAAACGTTTAGGCTAGAGTCTAAACTTTCCATTCCATGCCATATTATAAGGCATTTTTTTTGCCACTATTGCCTGACTTGCTCATTAGCGATCTAAATCTACCTATGGATTTCTGTTAAGCTGCTTGGTGACAATGTCTATCAGGAAAAGTGCTTTATAAATATAATAATGCTGTGATCTGACTTATTGTGACCTCTACAGTGCTGATTAAACGGGTTAAGCCTGATTAATTCTGGACAGGTACAAAAAACAAAATGCTCCGACTGCTGAAGACAATCAAAAGTGTGTATTGATCATATGAAAATCATGAACAAGCAGCTTAACTCTGAAGTATCTAAATCATAATTACAAATGCAGCTCCACAGTGACTCATGTTAACTTGAATCGCAATTATGCATTGTGTGTTAGTTACGAAATGCGCTCTGACAATCAGTACTTTGAAGTGAATTTTCAAAGCAATGAAGCAATTACTAGAATTCCACAATGCACCAAATGGTAGGTCTCTATCGCACATTTACACCATTCTATCTGTTCCATCATTTGTTGCTGCTTGAATGGTTACTCTAACTGCACTAAGAAACATGTGTACAAACCTGGATTTACATATATACTATAACTAGAGTCCCTAAAGCCAGGGAAATATGTACTGTATGCTGTACTGCCAGTTTAATCAGTTAAACTGCAATTTAATCCATAATGCAATTTAACTTAATCGATAAATCAGTTTTTATCCCAGAATCAATTCAGATTTTTTAATTGTTTAGGTAATTAAAAATGGTAAATGGTCTATAATTGACAAATTCCAGAAAAGCTTTTGCAGAAAATAAAAACCATTTGCATCTTCTGCAAATACTTGTGTTTTGCAAAAGTATCACTGCTTAATGTTTTAAATTTTTGTGCAAAATTTATGTGCAGTGTGGAGCAAAATATGGCCCAGAAAAAAAAAAAAAAAAAAAAATATATATATATATATATATATATATATATATATATTGACATGACATTCAAATTTTTACACAGAATTTAAATTCTTATTAGATAATTTTTAACATTAAGAAACATTACATCTTATATTTACGAAATATAAGACAAATTAGTGCTGTTGAATCAAATTGAAAAATGCAATGACAACACATGTAATTAAACTGAACTGATTCTGGTTCTGATTCTGAGTCTATTTATGATTCACAGCTCTACAGCCAACATCATCATGTCTGTAGATGTACAGGACAGATGTACATCTATAATGAGGTTCCATGTTGAGCAATTCATAAGATCTGACAAATACTCTACATGCTTATTGTAATAATTTGACGTCATTTATAAAGGACCAGGTACAGGTCATGGTGCAAACACATTTTACTCATGGTGTTTCTGCATTCAAGGATAACAATTTACGAATACTCAGTGTTAATAATCACCAGATTACTGTCCAGGAAACTGTTTGGATTTCCCCAGACACTAGAACCAAGACTGGAAATGAAAACTGGATTTGCTTTAACATGCTCACACAGAAATATCCCAGGGCTACATTAGAGCCAGCATATAGTGCCACATAAATAAGACAAATATCACTATAAACAACAAAGTGGTGAAAATGTGGAGAACACTGCTGCATAATATTTGCAGAACAATGAAATGCTATCTTCATCCATCAAATAAGTAAGGTTGAAATAGCTATTCAGTTCAATGCAGGGCTCCGAATAAAATATTCACCCGGAAGCATAGCCGCTCCCCTTTCAGGAAGCTAGGCGCACCGACTCAAGAAAAGGAGCCTGGACCAAATTATTTGCCATACTATTACAGCATGTGTATTCGGTCTGCAGCGTGTGTGCCATAGACTGAAGCCTACATTTCCTGTTAGGTAGTTTGTCAATTGTGTCAGAGACAAAACAATGAAACCTATGGCTGTCTACCATAAAATAACCCAAGTCTAAATAAAAGACTGATTTAAAAGATTGCTTTTCATTCCACTACCTCATTTCATGCACTAGGTTCTGCCACTGAGGACATGCTTTCTCCTGCTGTCCTCATCATCACGATCCCTAGCAGCTGATGTAGAGCAGAAATGTTCATTTATTTTTAAACACCCTGTTCTTTTCTTGCTCTTTCATCAACCGCTTTTCTGCCTTCTTTCCACAGTTGACCCAGTCTACATGCACCCACAAAGACAGGACGTTGATTGAAGCTTAACAAACTCAAACAATCAATCTCTGATGCACTGGGTATGTTATATATTAGAGATCACACAGAGGAGACAAGGGAATACGAAATGTTATACAAATACAAAAAAAAAAATCCCACACAAAAATAAAAAGACCAACTATGGCCAGTCCACCTAGGTTCTAGATCACTTCAGATATTTTACAGCTGCTATAATGTAAGTGATAATCGATACTTTTTCTGTATGCCATCCACATTACATTAAATGTAACACAAAAAAATCCAACTGTAACTCTCAAAGAGAAATAACTGCTTAAAGGTAATGAACAGTCAAAGCAAATTTTGCCCTACCTGTAATTGACAGGCCAGCGCACCATCCACATGCGATGGTAGGAAAGTGATGTGACCGAGAAGCAGGTGACCAGAGTAAGAGTGTAGAAGGTAGAGACGAAGACCTTGCAGAGGCCTTCATTCCACTCGTAATTGGAGTGCTGGCGGCGCAGCTGGATGACGCAATACATTGTGATAGGAATGCCCATGTTGAGGATGTGTGTGCCTGCTAACGTGCAGATCAGGAACTCCAGAGGCTTCCACTTCTTCTGCTTGGCGCTCACGCTCAGGATGCCCCAGGCATTGGCCAGGATGGACACACCGGAGCAGACCAGCCAGGCCAGTGCGTTGGTGCTGATGACCTCATCCTTCATGGTGCAGGAGCCTGCAGATAGCAACAATGGCAATGGCAAGGGGTGGGATGGCAAGAGGAGGAGCGGTGGGTAGGGCAGCGGGTGGAGACTGGCGCTGAGCCAGAGCGGGCATTACTACGAGAGAAGGTGGAACTTCTCTTGCATGTATCGGATAGAGTAGAAGGTGGTCATCGTGACTGGACGAGGAGAAGGAGAATGAAGTGGAAGACGAACAACGAAGGTGCCAGCACAAGCAGGAAATCTGATCCAAGCCAGTGCTGTAGGCAATCCTAAATGGGGAAAAGAAAAGATGTAGGAGTCAAATGCCAACCAGAGAGAATAAGAGCAGCAAGAAGATGGGGGTAAAAGAAAGAAAAAACATGTCTACTGGTAAAAAGTTAAGCACAGTTCCATAAGTGTGGAAATGAAAGGAGAAAGATTTAACCGAGACGGTGAAAGAATATAATCAGACCTTTAAAAAGGAAACAAGAAGAACATATAATGCAAATGAGTTTCATTGTTGCAACATTTATAATTGTAAAGATTTTATTCTAAACCAATGTGATCTGCATTTAGACTTAGAATTCTAAAAGGGAAGGATCAGTCAAGAAGTCATGTTTTGAGAGAGATCTTTAAGGAGACTTAAATGAAAAGCCCTCCATGAACAGCTTGCATATTGATTTTTACAAATAACACATGAACAATGGTTTATAGCATCGAAGATTAAAATTCCAAGTTTGAACAGAACAGATTCCAAATCCTGAAAAAATCATCATCGTCAACACCATCACGCTCTGTATCTTGTGGATCATTAGTTAGCTGACCTGCACTGCGTTCTGGAACTTTGAGCCTTTCATGAAAATTGCCCTTTCCATAAGTTCCACAGTCATTTGCCAATATAGACGTTGAGCTTTTCTGAAAAATAGTGAACTAACAAAAATTCTCTTTTTTGTGGAAGCTGAACACTGCAACCTGACATCTACCTAGTCAACATAATCCTGCCAGCATTAGCGTCTCTAAAGCCACTGGTGGTTCCACTAAAGCATATTTACACAGAAGACGAACAAACTGCTCTGAGGCTGACGCTCATTATCTGTGAGACTTTGATCAACACGTTTGGAATGCGGCATTTTCTCCAACGCTGTGCACGTATTTGAGCTGTTACTGTGAGACACCACAAGTGCCCCACAAATCATTAGCAAATGCAGAAATCCAGTGACTCATTACATGCAGCCAGGCCATCAGCTGGCTCATCAGCTGGCTCATCACTTGAGACTTCATTTAAATAAGACAATATGTTAAACACACTGCATGTGTCATCCGGAGCTTTTTCCTTTTAAACAAAAAGAACATGAGCCTTTCTGCCAACAAAGCGGCGCTGAAATAAAACATAATCGGCTCAATATCAACAGCGCCGTGCCACGGGAGAATGGATTGTCTCATAAAACCATGACGTCCTTACATGGTTTACTTCACTGTTAGGTTGGAATTAGAAGAAAGTCCACAAAGAAATGTATTCACTGTGTTTATATTGAAATGTTTTGTGATGTTCAATGTCACCCAGAGAAGAACTAGTGGATACAGCAAATGTTCCAGGATCAAGCTCTGCTAATCAGCAATAGCACTGATAGCAGTATTACCATTAATGTTGGAACCTGATTTGTTTGAAGTCTGTGGATAGTTTTACGGCACAAGGTTACCCTTCCAAACTTTTCTTATAAACAAATACTTGGGTCATTAAATTGAATATCTCTCATTCACTTTCATTCAATTTTATACAAAATGTCATTTGCACTGGTTTTTCCTACATTTAATTCCCTCACCTGGTAAGCTTGAGAAATTGTGCAGGGTTGCAGACTTAAAAGTTAGTGAAGTGTTCTAGCTGATTATATTACAATAAATTAGAAAATCTGAGCAACCTGAGGTAAAAATTTTTTTTTTATTGATTTAGGTATTATGTATTCAATTTACCAGATTTTCTAATTTATGGTATTTCCTGTAAGGAATAGGGAAAAATTCCAATTGCAATTATTTCTCAAGATGATGATCATGGTTGTCCTCAAAATTTATAATCATGCTAAATGTGAGATTTGATCAGTTGTATTTTTATACAGTAAACATTCGTTTTCATGAGGTAAACATGTATGTTTACCTATGAAAATTTCCAAAATTAGCGGTGGTTCACCCAGCTCAATACTGGAAGTCAAGCTGCTGCTTTGTAAAGGCAAGTTATAGAGGCTTAACCTGGGGACAGTTCCACTTTTCCACGAAGACGGTCTTGTCCTTGGATGATGCAGACAGCTGTTCTCTGAGGACTTGTGACTTCAGTCGTCCGATAGTTCAGGATTGGAGTTTCCTACAGTCTACCTAAGCCTCCAATAATGAACCGGACTCAATTTTAACGTGATCACATCTCCTGTTATACTGCACTTCCAATCACACACAGTATGATGCAGATCAATCCGTGCTGTCTGTTTTACCCAAATGAGGATGGTGTTCCCGGTTGAGTCTGGTTCCTCTCAAGGTTTCTTCCTATTACCATCTCAGGGAGTTTTTCCTTGCCACTATCACCATCGTCCTCAGCTTACACATCAGGGACAACCTTATCATTTTGAGTCATACACGTTCACATCTCATACAAACCTATATAATTCTTTTGATTGTGTAAAGCTGCTTGCGACAATGTCAATTGTTAAAAGCGCTATACAAATAAAATTGAATTGAATTGAATTGAACCTAACCTAACACCTAACCTAAAACACAACAGATGGCTGTTCTGTGATCTATGTTGTGAGGTTGCCAGATACTGAACAAGTTGCCAAATGTCATGTCTGTGATCTCCCAGCGTACATCACAGCCTACAGACCGTGGCCTCAAACTCCCAAAGCACATGTTCACACTCACCTGATCGATCTGTTATCGGCTTACAGATAAGACAAAATTAGCCAAATACATTTTACGATAAAGTTTTATTTGGGATAATGTGCAATGGACCACAAACAAGGACTCAGTCCTAAACCGACAAGATGGCGGCATAAAAGAGATAATCTAGGATGAGCACGTATTGGATTGCACCTGATCATATTCACAGCTTTTTCCAAGAGCTAACATTTGGCGGCATAAAAGAGATAATCTAGGATGAGCACGTATTGGATTGCACCTGATCATATTCACAGCTTTTTCCAAGAGCTAACATTTTGCAATATCTCATCAGTTTTCTCCTTGTAGTGGCTAAATCAGCAAATGAAAGAAACTCTTTTCTTCTTTCATACTGTTGTCTTTTTCTTGTATTATTTTAATTATTATTGAGGGAAGGCATTTTTTGAAAATGGTGCAAGATTGAGACTAGAATTCTTTCTTTCGTTATTTAGTTTGCTTAAACGCTTGGTGAAAGTGTTAGTGCCAACTGTACAAGCCTCTACAGGCAGTGTTATGATCTGGGGTTGCTTCAGTTGGTCAGGTCTAGTCATGAAGGTTATATGGCAATAAAATGATACAGTACAGTATATGCATAATGGGCAGGATGGCTCGAGCAGAAAGAAAGTCCTCAAATAGCCTAATTTCTTCAAACAGCCACTGTTTACAACCATGTTAAGCAGAAAAGCATCTCAAAACGTAAAATACAAAATGCAGAACTTTAAAGAGGACAACCGCAGAAGACCACAGTGGGTCCCATTTCTGTCACTCAATAGTAGGGATCAGAAATGAGTGTGGGCACAGACTCAGTGAAAATGGACAGTGTGACTAACCGTACAAATTTTGTTGGAAACATGGTAACATTTTTGAGGCCTGATGACCTGAATGTATTGAATGATCAGGTTATCACATCTATGGGCCTTTTTCTTCCCTGATGGCAGGGGAATTGGTGAAAGACTTGTTCTGGGAACATGATGAATCATTTTCACACATGAAGTGGCCACCAACCTGTGCGCCGTAATTAAAGCTTAGGGCAGTCGAATAAAATATTGAAGTGTGCAACCTTTTTTTTTTTTTTTTTTTGCCCAAGCAGTGTATACTCTGCTCTGAAAAGCTTTTCACTGTCACAGAGTTCGAAAGGTTGTTTTTCTACATAGAGGACGAAAACTGGCCCACGCACATAAACACATGCTTAGATGATATGGTAACTGGTGAGATAGTCAAATGAAGTGTACAGAATACATGAGAATGCCTGTGAGGCTGAGACTAATTTCCTGCGCTTATCATGGGGCCCCATTTTAGTATGAATGAACAGAGATGAAAGTAAGCCAAGAATGTGGCCGTCAAAAATGGTAATGACATTTTAGAACTAATTAAATTCATAATGGCTGAAAGATTTGATGAAATTCCTTTTTGTTCAGCAGAAACGTTTCTTCCATTAAAAGAACGAAAAAAACTTTTGTGGATTTAAAAAGGTATTCAAATATAGCCTGACAACCGAACACAATTGGAACATAGCTGCATTTTTTGCGGTTCATTTCACATTTGCTTCAGAAGTGATGATTTGTCCGTAATTAAATGAACTGCATTAAATTTGAATTGAATTCAGAGTCATTAAACTTCACCCGCTTCCAGCTACCAGTGTATTGCTCAGGGCTTTGGAAAGCTAGAAAACTGTTGCGTAGATATGGGAATGCATGCATCTGTTTATCTAGAAACCTAGAATTAGACTAAACCTACCGTAGAATGACTAAAGCTTAACAGCCATGGGGATTGTAATATACCTCCAGAAATTAGATGCCCACATTTAGATGTTCATTTCAAATACTGCTGCATTTACAGACAAAATTATGACTACAATTATTATTACTGTACGACCACATAATACCTGAGCAGAAAATATGCATGTATGCGAACCATATGCATATGATGATGCATTAGAGGCAGAGGTTTATAGATAAGAAGCTTTTAAGCAGCGAGGCCAGGCTTTATAAGCTTATATAAAACCCCCAGATGGGGCCTCTTCAATTAATCATTCAAAATACCATAAGGCAGCTGAGTAAAGATGTTCCTAAGCCATTTTCAGTATTTTCTTTACCAAGAAATCATGCACATACAGTATATGTCAAGAGCTTTAGTTTGTTAGTGTGAAGCTGTTAAAATCAGAATGAGGAAGCAAAAGTGAGCTTTGTGGCTTGGCATTGCTGTTGGTGCCAGATGGGCTAGTTTGTGTATTTCAGAAACTGCTGATCCCCTGGGATTTTCACGCACAACAGTCTCTAGCGTTTACCAAGTGGGGTGTGAAAAGCTAGAAACATCTAGTAAGTGGCAGATCTGCATTGTTTGACGAGAGGTCAGAGGAGAGCGGGCAGGATGGCTCGAGCAGAAAGAAAGGCCTCAAATAGCCTCCGTTCCTCAAACAGCCACTGTTTATAACCATGGTAAGCAGAAAAGCATCTCAAAATATATAATACTGTACAAAATGCAGAACTTTGATGCGGACTGGCTACAACAGCAGAAGACCACATTGGGTTATTCTCTTCTAATAGCAGGAATCTGAAACGAGTGTGGGCACAGACTCAGATGAGAAATTTTTTATGGAAACATGGTAATATTTTTGAGGCATAATTTCTTTATAATCGTATTGGCTTACCATATATGAACGGCAAAATCACTTCAGCCAGACAACACTTCAGTGACCAAGTGTGCCCCGCAGTGGTTTGTGTGTGTTGAGGGAACAAAGCAACACACAAGGTGCACTTGTTAGATAACACGCTAGCTGTAATCCTGACAGCGGAATTGAAATGAGCGTGCATTGATGTTGTGTAACGGAGCTGAATTACATTTGATACACTCCCACTTGCTGGCTTTGAGTAATGCCCTGGTTTTGCAAATCAGATTTGCAAGGATTGGATGCGTTCGAACAGGGGCTACATACAGACACCCTTTCGAAAACTCAAAATAGCACTGTGTACATCTGCGTATATATTTATGTAGCTTGGAAGATGAAATATGGAAGCATTTGCTGCCCAAAATTTACACTTTGGGCAGTGATTTTTCTCTGTTTTGAACCTGGTACCTGGCAAATTATATGTTTTTAAAGGCAAGATGTGGAAAATAAAATAAAATAAGGAGCCATGGAGTAATCATAAGAATAGCAAAAAAAAAAAAAAAAAAGTTAGAAATGTAAAATCAAGCAAAGAAAACAATTGGATGGAATTGAGTTAAGAACTGTCCAACACATTATTAAAACCTGGAAGAATAGTGCTAAACCATCAACTTCATGGTAGAAATGTGATCAAAAATAAATCATGAACAGAGATCACTTACACACTTGGTAACGTTGCATCATAGGAAAAAAATGCAGCAGAAATCACAGTTACTGTATGTTAAAAAGTGAAAGTAAACAGTCTCTGTGTGAGCCATAAGAAACCCACGGGTTAGTAAGACTAGTCAGAAAAAAGGCTTTAATTTGCTAGTAAGCATAAAGATTGGATTTTTGGAGAAATGGAAAAACATCATGTGGTTTCATTCCAGAGTCCAGATTTACCCCAGGCAGTGTATGAAAGGCGAGGATGAAGTAGTTTTGTCTTTTTTTTATGCACAGCAAATAGTAACTAACGGCACACAAGAAGTTAAAGAGCACATATTATGAAAAACAAAAATCCCTTTTTGCTCATTTTGAAAATTCACATGGGTCTCCAGAGTGTGTGCGTAAGAGAGTATGTAAATCATAAGAAATGTGTGTGAGTCAATTCAATTAGATTTTTAGGCCATTTCTATTTAATTCAATAGCCCTAATATTTATTGTCTTGTGTCAAACAACTATATTTTTTACATGCATTAAGGTATTAAAACTACAAAAAGTATTTAATATGCATTTAAATGCTATGTAATTTGTGATTTTTTTATGTCATACTGTACAAAGCTCTAATTTTGTTTTCCTTCTGCACCAGTCCAGTAGGTGGTGGTATTGCAACCATCCATAAACTCAAAGTTAAAAGAAGAAGAAGAAGCTGCAATATGTTTGCAGAGAATGAAATTAGTTTCTGCATATACTGTTGTTTATTTTTTTAAAAATTTTAGACCTTTAGCTATTTGTAATTTTACCTAAATAAAAAAAATGCTACAAAGCATTAATCAATTAATAAAAAAAAATACCCATTGATACAAATACAAAATACAAAACATGATTTAATTTACCTTTTAAGGAGAAGTCTTATTTCCTTCATTTTGATTGGCTGGGAAAATGCACTTCCACAAAGAGCTACAGTATGTGCAGAGGTGGCTAAAAGCTCATTTGCATTCAAAACTACAAGATGGTAAATTCAGTGGCGGAGTAAATTCAAGCATGAGGAGTTGTACTGTATTTCTGCTGGAATATTAACAAACACGTTATGAAAACCTATCTTAGTTTATTATGGCACCTTGAAGTTAGAAGTTTCGGGGAACTGAAAAAAGGATAGAAAAATATAAGTGCAAGAATGTTCTGAGGAATCATTTGGAGAAACTGATCCTTGATTCTTTCTCTGTGTGCATGGAGTTTGCATGTTCTCCCCGTGCTTAGTGGGTTTTCTCCCACATTCCAAAGACATGTTAGGTTAGGTTAATTGACATTCCCAAATTGCCTATAGTGTGTGTGCCCTGCGATGGATTGGCTCCCTGTCCAGGGTCTACCCCGCCTACCCCGTGACAAATCCTCACAGATGGTTAGTGAGCGTTCGGATTTGTCACTTTTCCACATCATAACAAATTTGCACAGAAGTGAAAAAAAAAATTTTTAATAAAAAAATATATATATTATTTTTTGGCAATTTGGTAACGTCAATTAACCTAACCTACATGTCTTTGTAATGGGGGAGGAAATCGGAGAACCCGGAGGAAACCCACCAAGCACGTGGGTTGGTGAAAAAAGAAAATTTGCACGGAAGTGGAAAAAAGAAATATATATATATTTTTCCACTTTTGTGCAAATTTGTTATGATGTGGTAAAGTGACAAATCCGAACACTCACTCACTCACTTACTCAGTCACTCACGTGGACATCATACCGCAGGGCACACACACATATAGTATATATATCTAGCTCCGATATATTTTATATATATCTTAATATTTTAACTGCATTTTGTCAGTCTGTCACTTTCTGCTGTTCATGAATTTGTGGCTTCATTTTGTTTGTGTACAACAACAAAAAAAATGGAAAACCTGGAGACCTCTCAAAAAAATGATGATCAGAGAAACTTTCACTCCATGTATATCATACAGAGCTGTTAGAGCTACTGTTAAAGAAGATGATTGAAAACACCTTGACCATATGACCAATCAGAATTGTGAATTCACCATTGCTGTACTAAAATGTTATATTCTGTAATGTTTTGTTGCCATCATGGTTTCCAAAGTTCTATAATTTAGTTTTAGTTTAGTAATTGTTTTTATTTAGTTTTTCAGTAACAGTATATACTGTAACTAAACACTGTTCTTCACTCTGAGAACAGTTTTTTTTTTAAAGTCATGGACCTCTTGACTGGTACAAAAAACTCTCAGCATTGCCTTCGCCTGCCACAATATATCTTGACAGATTCCCCACATCATGCCGAGTCAGTCTTTGAGCTCTGTGAGCAGAGCAGCGGAGGTGTGATGCTGACCTACTTCCCTTTTTCACAGATGAATGCGTGTTGCCAGAAAGCTGAGGTCTTCATGGCTATAGAACAGAAAGGAGGCCCTGTCCCACAAGATGACTCAACATCATCATCGGTGTGTGTCCAGTATGTGTGTGCCCGCACGTGTGAAAGCAGGAAAGTAAGAGCAAGAGACTGACTTGCACCCTAGTTAAAAGTAGATCAAAGCATGGCAGCCTGTGCAGACCCTGTGGTTTCTGATCATTGTTACGGGCTCGTTAAGGAGAGAGCTTCTGTTGATATGTTGCCGTCTGCGTTTGCTGAGAACCACGAGATGCGCTGTACGACGGGGGGGACAGCAAGCCGAGTGGAAACACTTTGCTTATAATTGCAGTGTCAAGTGAGTTTCCAAAACAAAATTAAAGGGAGAGGAGTCTGGCGGAGCCGTGACAAGGAGCAGACCGCGCATCCGAGAAAGGCACGGTCGGGGCAGTGCCAGTCCTGACAGTATGGGAGAAAAAACAGACTGTGTTTCAGAGATTAGTGGGATTTTCATGCAAATTAATCTCGCCCTCAGTCAAGCTGGCAGTCTCCTTCGTGTGCGGTGATTCACTGTCTGTGTTTGTATATGCGTTTCCTTTGCATGTACATAATGAGCGACGAATGGCTATTTGTGCCCACTGTAATAATAACACTAAGCTCATTGATTTATTAATAGATTATTATGTGTTACACCTGACGGTCAGTCGTAAATACAGTACACCAAGTATACATCAAATAAATGTTTTATATATGATGCCTGATGTCTAGCTTCCTGTTTACCCTCTCTACCAAGCTATCATTGATAAGTATCAAGCACTGCATGAACTAATCTTCGAACAAACTGCAAACATGTCTGCATTACATCCTAATCACTTTGCTTGACCGTTCTAATAACACACCGAGAAAAAAAAAATATTTACCAAGGAAGTCAGAGACTAATTTCAGGTCCCACTGCTTTCCTTGTAAGGCATAGAACAGTGTAGAGCATTTAGGTTTAAATGTTTCACCGACTCTTTAACCGCTTAACATCCTGGCACATTATTCTCTTATTGAGCTTTAAGCATAGTAAGGGGTTAAACACCTGACAGTATCTTGTACTAACTGAAATACGTTGCTCTTTTGTATGCATCGCAATCATACGCATTTTTACATGATCTGGACAATAGGGGGAAGATCACATTTAAAGCTTCAAAAGTGCCACACCTACTGTAACTTCACCTACTTACTGTATGGGGGGAAAAAAACAAACTTTCTGCCATTTTGTTAACCTGTGAATACATTTATAGTGGGAAATAAATGATTAATTTAGCTATCAGTATTCTCATCAGTCGCTGCCTTATCATCTGAGGTAAAAGTCACTTGTGCATGAAGTGTTTAATCAAATCATGACATCCTGGATAGCACATATTAAGACATTTGTAGGCTCTTGTTAACTACCTAACTACTACTCCTAAACAAGGTTAGAAAACATTTCCATCTCGCAGGCGGAGGTCTAGAGAGAGCTGATTGGCCGAGCTCTGTCAGAGGGGAGGGATGAGAGGTACTTAGTGCTCCCACATTAATCACGGCTCTACAGCCAATCAGGGGCATCTGTGAGCTCGCGCATCAGTGAGAGCGGATAGGCGGATAGCGCTGTCCTCCGAGTGTGTTACGCCGCCCCCAACGGTGCGCGAGCGAGCAGTTCGAAAAGATGCGGTCGGCTGGCGTCACGTGGTTCGGAGGAAACACGTGATAGTCTTCGGCCCTCCCGGCTGAGTGGTAGTAGTAGCCTTAATGTGGGAGCCCCCTAGTGACGAGGATTGGACACGACTAAATTAGGGAGAAAATCGTGGGAAAAAATCCCCCCCCCCCCCCCAAAAAAAAAAAAAACATTTCCATGTTATTTTGGTGAAATATACACCGATCAGCCATAACTTTAACACATTAAAAAAGAACGTTTTTTTTTCTGCGCACATTGCTCAGTACTCGTTCTTTCGATTATCTCTTTACGTTTCATACATTGGAGAACCAGAAACCAGTCTCTGAAAGATTTTTGTCTGTATGTCTGTCCAGCCAATTTTATCACAGCATCACACACAACTGGCTGGACAGCATTGAAAGAAACCTTGCCAGTCCTTCAGCATTTGCCTGAAATTAAAACCTGTGCCCGATTTGTGCCAGATTATAAACTGCAAGTTTTGACAAAGTCAAACAATGGGCACGTCTTAAATCGAGAACTAAGCAGAATTGTATGAAATTTTTGCAGTACTGTACTTACAGTATCTGTTTCTCCTGCACCATAAGTGAAATCAAAATGGTGAGTAAACGCCATGTCATGAACAGTTATGTGCCAGATTTAATAAGCTACTGTACTTTAAAATACTGGAAGATACTAATAAACTACTTGCTCGATGTAAACAAACACCTCCACCGATTGATATTAATTAGAAAAACGAATCTGAATATTTTTCAGGGATTAGTTAATTAGTTATTATAATAATATCACTGATTATATTAACGAAAAACTGCACATATATATATATATACACGGATATGTGGTTAAGTCTCTTTATCAAAACCTTATTGCGTACACATTTTGTTTTCACCTAAATTACTTATTATTATATTATACTATTGCATTATAGCATCATGGAAAAAACGACAGTCCTGCTGGTTATTCTAGTGTTTACGAATGCAGAGTGAGCGAATAGCTGAGAGCTATTTTGCACAGATGACAAAAGAGTATAAACCAAGTTGCCGCTGCACTGTGCCATAGTAATGT